>JAHFWG010001742.1:0-17112 GCA_020233015.1 Callinectes sapidus | reverse complement strand
TTTTTTTTTTTTTTTTTTTTTTTTTTTTTTCTACACTTGTTCTTGATCTTGCACAATCACATGAAGTTTATGTATGCATGTACGTTTAGGTATAGCAGACTGGTATACCACAGTCCTTCAGCGTGATCACTTGTTCGTAGACGAGTGAGTGAGTGAGTGATTTGAAGTAGGCGCCGCAACAACCAGGGTCATATGGCGCCGCTACCAAACGGATGAAATCCCATAAAACCGGTAAAATCAACTAAAATAAATCAGATGAAATAAAAACATTAAAAGATAAAATGTAAAAATAACCAAAGACAGGTAAAAACTATATAATAGAAAGAGGAGGCAAGCCTCCTTCAAAAAGACTAACACGTCATAACCGGGGGAAAGACACGCAGGCCCCAGCACCTTTCTTAGTCTATATACCTAGACATTTAAAAAGGAAGCGTTGCCGGAGTTATCCCAAACTTGGGAACTCGACCAGCAAGTGCCGTACAGTCAGAGGAACCAGACAGTCATCGCAGAATGGTTGATGATCTAGTGACATCAGATAGGTGTGGGTGAGGCGAGTGTGGCCTATCTGCAGATGAGCTAAGGATGTCTGCCAACGATGGTCTTGGACATTAGCATAATTGCAAGGATGAGAGACTGTCCTATTAATCTCACCCATTTTAGAGGTAGTACCAAGAACGTTCCACCTCTCCTGCCAAATAGCTATGATAGCCTCACGAATTGTTGGGAATACATCGGAATACGGGACAGGGTTAGGAAGAGCACCCCTAATAGCCGCTTTCCGGAACGTCTATCAGCTCGTTCATTGCCAGACACGCTGACATGTCCCGGAATCCAGCAAAAGTCATTACGATATCCCCTCTTGTAAAGGAGATACAACTATTCAAGTGCGGAGAGGACCAGGCGATTACCAGGAAGAGTATGAGAATTAAGAGCAGAAAGAGCATTACGAGAATCACTAAAAATCGTAAAATAATCAACAGAAAAAGTATCAATAATTTGTAAAGCCAGAATTACTGCAGACAATTCAGTAGTAAAAACAAGCCACCACCAGGAGACTACACCCCTCCCCCGACAGAACTCAGGGAATACTACACCAAATCCAACAGCGGTATCAGGTTTAGAACCATCAGTAAACACTGAGATAGAGCCAGAATGGTCACAGGTATGTTCTAGGAATAGGGTACGAGCAAAATTAGGTGGTAAATCTGTAATATCTACAAACGGACACGCCGGGGAACTGCCAGTACCCAACTCTAGGCAACCTGTAATGGCAGATAGAAATTAAAGGAAGAGATATTGTCGACATAATATACTCAAACTGAAACCCAAAAGATTTGGGGAAACTGGGACAAGGAGTAAAAGAGGGCGAATGAGAATCCTGTTTGACCAACTGACAGGAGACAGACTGGGGAAGGCGTTGTAACCGGAACCAACAACGCAAGAGGGACGAATGACGACGCAAATTAAGAAGCAAGAAGTCTGCATTAGGTGCTGCAACAGCTTAGGTCATATGGCACCACTAGGGTTAACAGGAGATCGGAAGGGACCGGTAACACAGCGGACTCCGGCATGGTGCACAGAGTCGAGAATACGTGGGCGATTCTCTTTAGCAGAGGAGTAAATCTCACAGCCATATTCCAACATGGGAAGGACAAGTGTCCTGTGGAAGAGAAGTGTGTCCCTGTCGGCACCCCAAGAAGTATGAGCTAGAATCCGAAGAAGCGATAAGGCTTTCTGACAAGTCATCTTCAGGGAACGAAGATAGGATGAGCCACCCAGGTAAGACAACTGTCAAAGTCTAGACCAAGATAGAGTCGTCTCAACACATGAGATGCGCCTATTTCAGATAGAGATCTGGGTCAGGATGAGCACCGTGAAGTCGACAAAAGTGCATGGCTACAGTCTTTGAGGAAGGAAAATCGGAAACCGCGTTAAACAGTCCAACGATATACCCTATTAATTGATAGTTGCAGCTTTCGTTTTATCAACGACATACGAACAGCTGAGAAAGAAATAGAGAGATTGTCAACTTAGAGGGAGCTATGGACGCCATCAAGGAGCACACCAATGACACCATTAATTGCGAAACGGTGACACAGAGAATACTACCCTGTGGTACACCATCCTCAAGAGTGAAATCCTTAGAAAGAACACGACCTACCCGGACTCGTATAAGACGGTCAGGGAAAAACTGCCAAATAAAAAGAGGGAGGTGGCCACGAAGACCAGACTCATATAAACTATGTAGAATGCCGTGACGCCAGGCTGTGTCATGCTTTCTCCAAATCGAAAAATACAGTCACTTGGTGGTGATTATTGGCAAACGCCCTGCAAATGGAGGATTTCACTTCACGACACTTAATTGGCGTCAGAACAGTGCTAACGAGAGATGCCCACGTCGCCACACCAGCCAGTCGAGCTCCTACACTCGGCCAGTGAAGAACTCCGCCCGCTGCTCCTGCCTCAGCTTGCGGACACATCGGACACCTCTAACCGCTGCCCCTGCCTCGCCGCCCCGGTGGCAGGGTGTCCGTCATAGCTGAGGCTTTTATACGGAATTGATTTTGTGGGTTTTTCCCTGCTAAATAGCTACTTCCAAAGAGTAGACTGCATCGTAACAGCTATATCCAAGGAATAGCTAGACTGCTTGTTTTATCGTTAACGCTACGAGTACGTACTGCGTTTTCCTTTTACCGACCTCTCCAAGGAATTGTTCTGGTATGTCATTACCTTGGTTCCTCCCTTTTTTAATGATAAGTGAAGTATAATTCATGTTTTTCGGTGATTCACGGATCCCGATTTGTGACTTGTTTGTGTTTTTGCTTGTGCTTTTTTTTTGCTTGTGTTTTTCTATTGACACTACAGTGGAAATGGCTGGCACTGACTCCGATTCCCGCCGGAGTTCCTCCCACTCCAGTAACAAACGCTCCAAGCCGGATACGGAACGCCATAGGGAAGAACATAAGGGGAGGAAGGATTGCCAACAGGTGGATAATGATCCACAGCCCGGGTGCGCTTCCCAGTCGTCACTAGTTGCCGCGGACCCTCCGCCCCCGCCGGGCCCACCCCAGGATGTAAACAGTGCCGCCGCACCTCAGTCCCCTGACTTCAGCCAGTTAACTGCACTGCTAAGTACTGTGATCCAGAAGCTAGATACCAGTGCACAGGCCAGTACGTCGCAGCAGAGCTTCTCAGGCTTCAGTGGTGCCCATGCGCTAGACACCTTGGGGCAAAGCCCGGCGCTTTCTACCTCCCAGGTTGATGAGGACGATGCCTTCTCGCAGGCTCTTGGAGAACTCTCTGCCCATTGTCATGGGGAAGAGGAAACGGGCGAACCTTTGTCAGAACGGCTGGCTTCCATCCTGAATGAAAGTTTGAGACGCCGTCCATCCTCGGAAGCCATAAAACTGACATGTAGCAAGATTCAACTTCCTAACAATGTGCCGAACTTGTGTGTTCCTTACACGAACTCTGCCATTACCAAAGCCTTGAGTACTGGTGGAAAGCTCCTTGACACCCGGCTGCTTCACACTAATGGTTTGCTTTCTAAGGCACTAGTCCCCTTGGCACAATGTGTAAGTGATATTGGGGAGAAGGCAGGGAAGCCCCTCGGCCACTACTTGGGGGGATTTAACAACACCATGTTGGTATCGCCATTGGTATCTGCCAAAATTTCCTCAACCACATGAGAAAGAAGTTCCCAGACTGCATGTCCATGACTCTGCCTTCACAGACCTTTGCAAATGGGACTGTGAAGTAGGAACTGATGCCTTGTTTCCCTTCGATGTCGCGAAGAAATGCGACGAAATTCACAAGACAAAGCGGATGGGGCGACCTTCTTTCCGGCCGCATAAGTCAAGAGGATCCAGGTGGTTCCTGCAAAGTAGGCAGCCAGCCGGAAGCAGGAGGTCCTTTTTTCAAACGGCAGATTCAAGGAGTTTGAGGCCTCTTTTAGGGCAACCAGCATCCCAGAGGCGGGGGATGCGTCGCCAAACCTCCCAGTAAGGCCAGCCCAGGTGAGCAATCTGAATGTTTGCCTACTTAACACCACTGATAATTTTGTAGCCGGTAAGGTTCATGCATGTAGCAAACAGTGGAAAATGTTATCAAAGGAAAAATGGATTCATCATGTGGTCCAGGGTTCCATCCTAGTTTTTGATAGTCTGCCTATCCAGAATGCCCTACCAAGGCCCTTAAACTTGTCTGTGGCTGATTCAATGGCCTTAGGCAATGCCATAGTTGGGTTCTTAAAACAAGGAATAGTGGAAAGGTCTATTATCTCTGGGGGACAAGGCTTCTTTTCAAATGTTTTTCCTATTATTAACCCTGATGGTACTGCCAGAGTTATTCTCAACTTAAAAAAACTTCAATGAATATATCACTCATGTCCACTTTAAGATGGAGTCTATTTCTGATGTGATTAATTTAGTGCAGCATAATTGTTATTTTATGTCTGTTGATTTCAAAGATGCTTATTTCTCAGTCTATGTAAAACCAGATGACAGGAAGTGGCTCAGGTTTATGTGGAAAGGGGAATCCTTCCATTTTACATTTATCCCCCAGGGTCTTACATCTGCACCTAGGATTTTCACGAAGTTGCTCAAACCTGTTCTTTCTCATTTGTGGAAACTTGGGATTGCAATTTTGTACTACATTGATGACTGTATCTCTGTTGCTTCTTCAGTAGCAGAGTTGTGCAATAATGTGACATATGCACTGCAGCTGTTTGATGCCTTGGGACTGACAATAAATGTTCAAAAGCCAGTTTTAACCCTACTCAGGAAATTGAGTTTCTTGGCATAGTTTTAAATTCTGTTTCTATGACTGCCACATTGCCTAGTCGCAGAAGAGAGCACATCAAACAACAGGGTCAGTTCCTGTTATGTGACAACATCACCTTGTGGGATCTAGCCTCTTTTGTTGGTCTTAGTGTGGCTTCTGCTCCAGCAGTACCATTGGCCTCTATCCGGTACAAATATCTCGAGATCATTCGAAATAAGGAGTTAGGCTACAACCATGGAAATTATGATGTGCCAGTTTCCCTGGATGATCATGCAAAAGATCTCATCAGGTGGTGGATCTATCACAATGATTCTCAATCTAATTCTTTGCTCACTAGTCCCCCTCATCTAGAACTGTATACTGACGCCTCTCTGACTGGTTGGGGGGCAGCATTTGGGAATTCTAAGACGGGAGGTCATTGGGCTGCGGACGAACGACTTCACATTAATTATTTAGAATTGAAGGCTATTTTCCTGGGTTTACAATCGTTTTGTGGTAAGTGTGTGGATACGCACATTCGGATTCGCTCTGATAATACCACAGCAGTTGCTTGCATAAATAGGTGTGGTAGCACAAAGCCTCACCTCAACGAGATCACTGAGAGAAATTATGCTTAGACTCAATCCAGAGGTATTGTTTTATCATCTGAATATGTTAGAGGTGTCAACAATAGGTAAAGGGGGGGGGCTTACGCTGTATCAGCGCGTAGCTGCGGGCGCTCATCTCCCGTCTCCTTGGCCTTTGAGCCTGTGGTGGAAAAGTCCCTTACCCCGGGACATGGGGCCAGCATGAAATCCGGGTTTCCACAGTTTACCTTCCCTAGGTTGCCCTAGGTACCCATTTATCGACCAGTGAAGGATGAAAACCTGGGTGAGGTCCGCGCCGTCCTCGTCCGGGATCGAACTCGGGCCCACGGATTCGTAGCCAGACGCGCTAGCCACTGCACCGTGGCGGCGCATATGTGGTGGCGGATAAAGAATCTAGGGTTAAAAATCTAGATACAGAGTTGATGCTTGCCCCACATAATTTTAGGAGATTGTGTGAAGTATTTTATATCCCAGATGTGGATCTTTTTGCCTCCCGCATTAATGCCCAAGTTCCCACCTATGTATCCTGGAAGCCGGATCCATCGGCAGCTTACATAAATGCCTTCACTGTTAACTGGGAAAATAGAAGTTTATATGCGTTCCCTCCTCTCAGCATAATTGGCAGAGTGCTGCGGCAACGCTTCTGACAATTCTACTCCTTTCAGCTTTCATTCCCTCCTTTCAGCATAATTGGCAGAGTGCTGCGCAAGCGTTAGGAAGACAGGGCAACGCTTTTGACAATTCTACCACTCTGCCCGACCCAGGTGTGGTTTCCCAAGGCTCTTCAGTTATTGGCGTCCCCTCCATTGCTTCTTCCTCCCAATCCTTTGATTCTGCCACAGTCTCCAGGCTCTGCTCACCCACAGGCGGACAATCTGGTGTTGACAGCGATGCTGTTATCCGGCAATCTTTTAAAAACTGAGGTTTTTCGGAAGTAGTTGCCCAATTTTTAATTCAATCATGGAGACACAGCACAAAACAGCAATATCGGACGCATATATCAAGGATGGGTGTCATTTTGTCTCTGCAGAAAAGTTAATCCATTTCAGCCACCTCTAGGTCAATTGTTGGATTACCTTTTGCTAGAGTTTAACAAGGTGGAGGGCCGCAGCTATAGCTCCATGAATGTCATACGCTCCGCCATTTCAGCTATAGCTAGCATTGAAAACTTGCCTGCTGGGAGGCATCCCTTGGTGTGTAGATTTCTAAAGGCAGCTTTCCAAGTGCGTCCTTCGCTTTCCAGATCTCGTATCCGGATTTGATTCTGAGCTACATCGAGGAATTGGGACCCAACCACTCTCTATCGACCATTCAATTGTCCAGAAAGTTAGTTATGTGATGCTCTTGGTATCTGGCCAACGTGGTCAGACCTTACATGTCTTGGACATCAGGAACATGTCAGTTTGACCTTCCAGGGTTTCTTTTCGGATAGGTGACCTACTAAAGACTTCCAGACCTGGTGATCATTTCTCTGAACTTTATTTTGATGCCTATCTACCCAATAAATTGTTATGTGTTTACACCACTATTTTGTGCTATCTGAGGCGTACCTCTAATATCAGGGGAAATATTTCTAGTTTTTTTCTTACATTTAGACCTCCATTCAAGGTGGCCTCGCGCGATACATTGCGGCGCTGGACCAGGGATATTATGTGCTCTGCAGGTCTTGACTTAAATATGTTTTCTCCTCACTCCACCAGGTCGTCAGCGGCCAGTAAAGCTGCCTTGTCGTTGCCGCTCTCCACTATAGTCACCACAATTGATTGGGCCAATGACTCCACTTTTGGAAAATTCTATAGGAAACCCTTAGGGAATCCTAGTCAATTTGCAGGAGCAGTGCTCCACAAACACTGAACTTTTGTGATGTTTTTGTTGATTGTTGGGAATTAAACTGATTGTACCTTCTTTATTGGAAAATGTTTTGGAATATGCTCTGATTGTCACTTCTTTCTGGGAGTATGTTTGGGAAATACACTGATTATACCTTCTTTATTGGAATTCCTTTTTCCCTGATGTTTAATGGGTTCTCCTTTATATTGATCTATTGGTGCTGTTATTAGTTTGAGGAATCACTCTGAAGCTCTCGTTAGCACTGTGGTGATTTCAGTTAAGTGTTGTGAAGTGAAATTGTAAGATTAAACGAATACTTACCAAGTGTGATGATTGATCGTAATTTAACGAACACTTAACTGCGTCAGTTAGGTGTTAACGCCCTCCCTACCGTGCCCTATCTCGATCCATTATGTTCAGTTGACTCTGTCCATCCTGCTATTCTGAATGCTGATACCTCAAACCTCAAACCTCTGGTGTGGCGACATGGGCATTGTATTATGATTATCATAATAGCTGATGTATTATTGACATCCTTAAATGATTATTGTTGTTGTATGGATATTACTGGGTTGTAATGTGTACTTTATAAATTGTGCATTATATTGTATCCTTAAAGATATTTGAGGTTATACTTGAATTGTATTGTATTATGGGTGTTTCATATTTCATGTATAAACGGTGGTTTGAGATTGGATGGTTGAAACGTGCAGCCCTGGGATTGGTTACTTCAATGCATCAGAGCGTGTTGTGTTGTAGAGATGAAGTTGGTATTAATATGTATTGTAATGATATTGTATTGTACAATGAAGTGGGATTTGGATTAATCATCATAATCTAACTTATGAGATAATATTTATTATGTGATGGAGATAAAATTACATTATATGTCTGCTATGCAACTCGGATATAGCTGTGGGGACGCGTGTTAGTGTAGGAGGTAACAACATTCAGCCAGTCAGACCCGTGCCGCCACAGGGATGGGAAGTGGCAGAGTTAGTTCTGGACTCTTTCATTGTAAGTACCAACCTGTTCACTTTGGTGTTTTATTGTGGATGAAGAAGATATGTTGTACATTGTGATAGCTGTTGATGAGAAATGTGATAAGGGAACTGGCAGTAAAAGAAGTGTATATTTGCAGTGTGGCAGATAGGGAGTACTGCTGCTGACCGATCTTAGTGCTGTTTCTAATTTGGCGTTGGCAAGCAGATGGTGAGTTACTAGAGCATTCCAATGAGATGAAATATTGTGATAGTGATATAAGAGACTTGTTGATGGGAACTGTAACGAGGAACCTGAGACTACAAAGTGTACATTTGCAGTGTGGCACCTAGGGTGATAATGCTGGTGCAAGACTTGATCCAGTGTTTCCCTGGCTTGGCATGGGCGGTCATATTGTGAGTTAGTGACTCATTTAAGTGATGTGAAATAGTTTACTTGCTCAATTAAATTAAGTGATGTGGAATAGTTTGTTAGTTATACAAGTGACTTACGGGAACTGTGATTTGAGATTATAACTAAAAGAAATGTATACTTGCGTCAGATAGGAGGTGACTGATGCAATACCGAGTGCAACGTGTTCCTGGCTTGGAGGAGGCGGTCATATTGTGAGTTACTTTGAGTTATTTGATGAATTAATGCGTGATTTAGAATGTACAATGATACAGTGCAGTTATTTACAATGTACCCAGGTGCTAGGAGATCATCAGTTGAATGAAGTGTTGGAAAGAGGGTTATTTATGACATGTATTTCAGGCTGAATCAACGCAATAAAGATACAGCAAGGCAGCCTTGGACTATACCTCATCCCACAGTACAATTCAGCAATATCGCAGAGCAGCCATGGAGCAACTGAAGAAGGACCGTGCCACTGCCAAGAGGAGATTCAACAGGAAGGTTGGGCTCTTCAAGGAGGCACAAGGGAGGGGAGACTCAACAGAAACTCTACAAGTCTTGTATGAAGAGGTTTGTGAGTGTTTTAAACAAGTTGATGAGGTCAATGAGAATTTGATTGAGAGTTTAAAGAGTAATGAATCTTGTGAAGAATATGAGGACTATATAAGGGAACTAGAAACTATAAAATGTACTTTACTTGAGACTTTGAAAGCAAAATCGAAAGAAAAGACTAAATCAGTGCTTGCCATGAAAAAAACTTGAACCTTCTAAATTTAATGGATCAGTGAGAGCATTTCCCTCTTTTATCAGAGATTTTGAAAGATTAGTTGTGGCACAACATGGTGAGGACCCTTATGTACTCAGAATATCACTGGAAGGGGAACCTAGGAGACTGGTTGAAGACTTAGATGATTACAACACTATGTGGGAAAGATTATATGACGTGTATGGTAATGAAGGAAAGTTGATTGATGCAATTTTGGGAGATATAAGGTCATATAAGCCATTGAATGATGGAGAGGATAGAAAGTTAATCAGTCTGATCAATACGGTAGAGAAAGTATGGTTAGATGTGAATAACTTAAAGCTAACTAAAGAGTTGGAGAATACCACTGTCCTGACTCAAGTAGAAAGATTATTACCCTTGATGTTGAAAAGGGAATGGGCTATTAAAGTGCAAGAATTGCAGACGGACAAGTTTAAAAATTTGGTTACATTCTTAACAGGTCACAGGAAGGCTTTAGAATATTTACAAGACGATTCCAGAAAGACTGTCACTACCAAGGTAGCAGTGCATACAGTAGATAAAGATCCTACAAAAGAAAGTGATGTATTAGAAGCTATAAGATTGTTAACTGTGGGACAAGAAAGGCTCCAAAATCAAATGTCAGAATGCTTAACCAGTTTATCTCGGGTAAGAGAGGGGAAGTATCAAGGCAGGTCTCAGATAGCAAAATTTAATGGTGAAAGGAAATTTTGTCCTGTGCATGATAGTGAATCTCATGAAATGCAAGATTGTACAACATTTCAGCACTGGACAGCTGAAAATCAGATGGAATTTCTAAGGCAAAAGGGAATTTGTTTTGCCTGTCTAAAGAGAGGACATCTATCCAGGGAATGTGATAAGAAATTTGCTTGTAGAGTAAGAGTAAATGGAGATGTATGTGGGAAGCATCATCACTCAATTTTGCACCCCTTGTTTACCAGTTCACAGTCTTCTGTAATTGATGTCACAAGTAACTATTTGAGTAAGAAAGGTGCCCTGTTGATGACTGGCTTTGTTGCTTGCGGAGGTACTTCTATTCCCACATTGTATGATGCTGGAAGTAATATCAGTCTGATCACTTTTAGAATGGCTAAGAAACTAGGACTCAAAGGTGTCCCTATACACCTGTCTATGACAAAGGTTGGGAACCACACTGAAGAATTAGATAGTATTGTTTATGAAATGTGCTTAAGAGACCAAGCAAGGAAAGAAAAGGTTATTGAAGTTTGTGGACTTTCTGAAATAACTGTTGCTCATCATCAAGTGGATCTGTCGAGCGTTGCAAAGAAACTTGAGGTGTTGGAGAGAGATATCCAAAGGCCTGAAGGGCGTATAGAGCTCTTGATAGGATCTGATTACTGTACTCTAATGCCCCAAGTCATAAAAACTGTAGACAACGTTCAGTTGATGTCTAATGAGTTTGGATTCTGTATAAGGGGGAGAGTAGAAGATCAGGGAGATGAAAGAAGATACCAGGTGCAGATTAATCATGTAAGCTATAATAACGCCACAGATTGGGATTTCACAAATAAACCTAATGTGGGCAAGCTGGTGGAACAATATTTCTTATCCGAGAGTCTAGGAACAGAATGCATTCCAAAGTGTGGAGGCTGCAAATGTGGAGGTTGTGCAACAAAGGGAAATTTGACCATTCAGGAAGAAAGAGAGATGAAACTTATTGAAGACGGATTAACGTACGATGAACAAAATCACTGCTGGACATCTAGGTATCCTTGGACTTCTGATCCTACTACACCACCAAATAACGTCTTTATGGCATTTGCTAGACTAAAGGCCACTGAACGTCGGTTGATGAAAAGGGGAGCAGCTCAATGTGCAAAATATCAAGAACAGATTCAAGATATGTTAGATAGAGGAGTAGCTGAAAAGTTATCGGAGGAAGAATTTACTCATACAGGTCCAACGTTTTATCTACCCCATCATGAAGGTTATAAAGCAGATTCCACTTCAACCCCAATAAGAATAGTATTCAATGCTGCAGCATCCTATCAAGGATTCTCATTGAACAACATGCTTGCAAAGGGACCTGATGTTATAAATACCTTAGTTGGAATATTATTAAGATTCAGAGAAGAGGAAGTAGGTATGGTGGGTGATATTAGGAAAATGTACAATACAGTAAAACTCTCGGAAGAGGATATGCACACTCACAGATTTCTATGGAGAGACTTCAAAGTGGACAAAGAACCTACCCATTATAAACTGAAAACTGTTACATTTGGAGATAAGCCATCAGGATCGATTGCAATGTTGGCCCTTCGTAAGACTGCAGAACTGAACGATGATTTCCCTTTAGCCTCTAAAATAATTGCAGAGGATTCATATGTTGACGACATCATAAGTAGTGTTAATTCAAGGGACGGCGCAATGGAAAGAATTAATGAAATAGATTATGTTTTAAGACTAGGAGGTTTTCAGATTAAATACTGGGTCTTATCTGGAGAAGGGGATGATAGTATTGCAAAAGTATTGAATACTGACCAGGAGAAGGTTCTAGGGTTAGGTTGGAAACCCAAACAAGACATTTTTTCATTCAAAGTTAAACTTAATTTCTCTAAAAAGACAAGAGAAGGTAGATCAGAGTCGGACGTGACCTATGAGGATTTTGAAAGTCATATTCCCCGCCTGCTGACCAGAAGAAGTGTCTTATCACAGTTTGCAACACTGTATGATCCTCTGGGACTGTTGACTCCCTTCACGCTAAAGACGAAATTAATGATGCGATCTATCATTATGGAAGTTAGCCAAGGAAACTCGACGGGGTGGGATGAGCCTCTCAGTGAAAATCTATATTCAGAAACGTTGAAGTTGTTCGGTGAAATGTTTGAGATTGAGAAACTCTCATTTAGAAGATGCATAAAGCCAACAGCGGTGATTAAAGACCCAGAAATGATCATCTTTTGTGATAGTAGTAAGAAAGCATATGGAGCTGTAGCTTATGTTAGATGGGAAAGAAAAGATGGTGGCTATCATGTAAATATCCTTTGTTCAAAGAACAGAATAGCTCCTATGAGGCAACTCAGCATACCTCGACTAGAACTGTGTGCTGCTGTCTTAGCAGTCAGATTGAGAGTGGCTATTGAGAAGGAGATGAGATACAAATTTTCTAAGACGATTCACATCACGGACAGTGAGATTGTAAGGGCACAAATCCAAAAGGAATCCTATCGATTTAATCCCTTTGTTGGAACCAGGGTGGCAGAAATTCAATCAAAGTCTGAGCCCACTGATTGGTATTGGGTATCTTCTAAAGAAAATAGTGCTGATTTAACTACCAGAGAATGCAATCCGACGGAATTAGACATAGAATCTGTATGGCAAAGGGGTCCAGAGTTTCTATATCAAGAGTATTTAGAATGGCCTGTGAAACAGACCATAATGCCTGAGCTTCCAGATGTTGTATTTGCAAAGGTCACCTTGAATACAGGAAACTTTACAAACCAACTGGTGGATGTCCATAGATTTAGCAATATGAGACGTCTATTGTCAGTGATAGCTAGGGTTATGAACGCAGTAAGAAGATCAGAACTTTATTTGGTTAAGAATGCTCAAGCAAGTTTGCCGCCAGATTGGGAGAAGAGGTATAAACGCTTAGGACCAAAGATGAGAGAGGATGGCATAATCACTGTGGGCAGTCGTATGGCCAAGTGGTTGAAAGACGATTGGACTTGCAGTCAGTTCATACTACTTCCTCCAAAAGACCCATTTTCCGAACTGTACTTGTCCCACATACATAATGAAGATCATTGTGGAGTAGAATCGAGTCTTGCTAGAGTTCAAGTGAAATATTGGATATTGGGTGCAAGAAAGACTATGAAATCCATTAGAAAAAAGGTGTGTGCTATGTCGCAGAATAGACAAATTCTGTACATCCCAGTGTATGGGAGAATTGCCTAAGAAAAGACTTCAGCCATGTCCTCCATGGTATAATGTGAGCGTTGATCTCTTTGGTCCCTTTTGGGTTTGTGATACAGTAAAAAGGAGAGTGAAGAAGAAGGTGTTTGGAGTAATTTTAAGCTGCATGGTGACAAGATCTGTCCATTTGGATATTTCTGAAGGTTATGATACTCGAAACTTTCTTACTGTATTGAAGAAATTCACTTGTCTTTGAGGATTCCCAAAAAAGCTATATTCAGATAATGGTACGCAATTGGTATCTGCCAACAAGGAAATGAGAGAAAGGGTTATTCAGTGGAATAAGAAGGAAATATTCAACTTTGGAAAGTTTAAAGGTTTATCCTGGGTATTTAACAAATCTGCAGATGCCCCATGGGAGAACGCATGTAGCGAATCATTGATTAGATTGGTGAAGAGGTCTCTTACCAGAATCATAGGTGATTCCGTTGTGTCCTTTGGAGAACTACAGGCTGTGATGTATGAAGTTGCTACTGTCCTAAATGAACGGCCTATTGGATTTAAACCAGGTGAAAATCTTGATGAAGGGACTGTGTTGAGACCCAATGATTTACTACTAGGCAGATCCACCATTGAAGCTCCTTGTGGGGTTTGGGAAGAAAGTATTAATACCAATAGGACACATGCCTTTAAGATAAAGATAGTGGATTTGTTTTGGAAAAAATGGATGAAGAATTATTTCCCCACATTAATTGGGCGTCAAAAGTGGCATGTGAGTAAAAGAAATGTTCAGAAGGGTGATATTGTACTTGTTAATGATCAAAATGTATTGAGAGGAGAATGGAAATTAGCACAAGTTGTAGATGCCACACATGGAAGAGACGGAAAGACCAGAGATGTGATACTTCGGTATAAAAGAAACGACTCGGGGAATTATGTGGGTCAACGTGATATGCTCTTGACCAGATCAGTGCATCGACTCGTAGTGATACTCCCTGTGGAAGAGCAATAGAAATGAAATCAGACTTGATTTGTTGGGGGGAGTGTATTATGATTATCATAATAGCTGATGTATTATTGACATCCTTAAATGATTATTGTTGTTGTATGGATATTACTGGGTTGTAATGTGTACTTTATAAATTGTGCATAATATTGTATCCTTAAAGGTATTTGAGGTTATACTTGAATTGTATTGTATTATGGGTGTTTCATATTTCATGTATAAACGGTGGTTTGAGATTGGATGGTCGAAACGTGCAGCCCTGGGATTGGTTACTTCAATGCATCAGAGTGTGTTGTGTTGTAGAGATGAATTTGGTATTAATATGTATTGTAATGATATTGTATTGGACAATGAAGTGGGATTTGGATTAATCATCATAATCTAACTTATGAGATAATATTTATTATGTGATGGAGATAAAATTACATTATATGTCTGCTATGCAACTCGGATATAGCTGTGGGAACGCGTGTTAGTGTAGGAGGTAACAACATTCAGCCAGTCAGACCCGTGCCGCCACAGGGATGGGAAGTGGCAGAGTTAGTTCTGGACTCTTTCATTGTACGTACCAACCTGTTCACTTTGGTGTTTTATTGTGGATGAAGAAGATATGTTGTACATTGTGATAGCTGTTGATGAGAAATGTGATAAGGGAACTGGCAGTAAAAGAAGTGTATATTTGCAGTGTGGCAGATAGGGAGTACTGCTGCTTACCGATCTTAGTGCTGTTTCTAATTTGGCGTTGGCAAGCAGATGGTGAGTTAGTAGAGCATTCCAATGAGATGAAATATTGTGATAGTGATATAAGAGACTTGTTGATGGGAACTGTAACGAGGAACCTGAGACTACAAAGTGTACATTTGCAGTGTGGCACCTAGGGTGATAATGCTGGTGCTAGACTTGATCCAGTGTTTCCCTGGCTTGGCATGGGCGGTCATATTGTGAGTTAGTGACTCATTTAAGTGGTGTGAAATAGTTTACTTGCTCAATTAAATTAAGTGATGTGGAATAGTTTGTTAGTTATACAAGTGACTTACGGGAACTGTGATTTGAGATTATAACTAAAAGAAATGTATACTTGCGTCAGATAGGAGGTGACTGATGCAATACCGAGTGCAACGTGTTCCTGGATTGGAGGAGGCGGTCATATTGTGAGTTACTTTGAGTTATTTGATGAATTAATGCGTGATTTAGAATGTACAATGATACAGTGCAGTTATTTACAATGTACCCAGGTGCTAGGAGATCATCAGTTGAATGAAGTGTTGGAAAGCGGGTTATTTATGACATGTATTTCAGGCTGAATCAACGCAATAAAGATACAGCAAGGCAGCCTTGGACTATACCTCATCCCACAGTACAGGCATTTCTCGTTAACACCTAAGTGACGCAGTTAAGTGTTCGTGAAATTACGATCAAAAATCACACTTGGTAAGTATTCGTTTAATATTACAGTTCTAATGACAAAAGAGCTTCTTTTTTATGTAGAAGGGAGGCGGCCAAGGACGACAAAAATAAAACAAAATAGCCCACTTTAGTGCCGGTCCCTGGAAACATGAAACATGATGATAATTGCATTACCAGATTTATATTATGCGAAAGTTTCTTTGATATTTGATTAAAACTTACTGAGTCAAGTTTTTTTTTTCCATTTTTTGGATATTCATTAATCACCAATATTCAAATAAAACAAAAATATATGTAAAACTAGAACGAACAAATCATATTCCTTTAAAATGATGTAACAAAAACTCATTAGGTGGCAAATGGCTTATTTAGTCTTCCCCCATTTTACACATTTCGTCTGAAAAGAGTGAGTCTTTTCTCCCTCCTCGTCCTTTCTCCTTCTATGGGTGCAGTGGGCGAGTGTCCGCCTTTCTCATCTTCTGCAGGTAACATTCTAGTCTGTTACCCTAGAAAGGAAATGGCATACATATTTATTCTTTCTCCATTTCACACATTTTATGTCATAAAATAACGACTCTCTTTCCCCTCCTACATAACCCAACTCCTCCCTCCCCCTAAAAGCGAAGGTAGCAAAGGTCCGCCCTCCTCATATTCATAATTGTAGTTTAAGGCGTCTGATACGGTTTTCCTATTGATGGGGAAAATACTTGTATAAACGCAACAAGTGTACCAAATTTTATTGACATCGGGCAAATAGTATTTAATCAAAAAGTATAAATCACTTTTTTGGGTGGGATGCATTTGGCTAGATTATTCATGCTACATCAGGTAGCAAGTGTGCTTAAGTAGCACTGAACTTAGTTAGTCCGCAGGTAACATTCTAGTCTGCTACCCTGGCATGGTTTAGTCCGCCGTGAGACTTGTAACTTTCGCCACCATGACTCAGCAATTCCGTAAGTAACATGCCTTCAGTCCTTAAGTAACTGAAATCGTCATTTTTCAGTGCAGACTAGAATGCAAGACCAACCTGAAATCGGATGTTACCTAAGCGATATCAAAACAACGTATAACCGTCTCGCGGTGCTACCTAAGGAGCATGTTACTTGGACTGAAACGCATTCCAAGTCTGTCGCGAGACAGGTTAGTTTTACCCTACGGTTGACAGTAATGTCGTTGACACAGCAGTCCTGCTCAGTACGAGAGGAACGGCAGGTCCGGACATATGGTTCCGCTCTTGGCCGATCGGCCAGTGGAGCGAAGCTACGTCCGTGGGATTATGCCTGAAAGCCTCTAAGGCAGAATCGCGGCTGGATGACCAACGATATTGCGTACGGCTTGCATCGGGATGGTCACAATTGAGTTATCGAGAGATTTGTTCTTGTCAGCCCTCGGGCTGTCAAGCTAGAATATGGACCCGTGCAAAGGGAACTCGGGAGTGTCTCGACAAAGTCTCGCGCACTCCT
>JAHFWG010001692.1:0-17967 GCA_020233015.1 Callinectes sapidus | reverse complement strand
TGTACAGTCTACGCGGTAAGTTAAGGCACAAATCGGGTTGTGCCTTAACTTTTTGCGCAAATTGTTTTACCCTTCAAAATTAGCTAAATCGGGGTGCAGGAAGTTAGGGCACAATTCTAACGGCATCAGGAAGGTTTAGACCACAGTTGTCAAGTAGCAATAATGACTCGGTGTCTGTCTGGGCTTCGCTAGTGGAGGATATATTATCTGTGTTGACATCGCTTGCACAGATTTTCCGTCCGAGTTACGGTGTTATTTTGAATGATTGTGACTCTTTACAATGTCCAGGAAGGTTATTAGTCATGAAGATGTTGGATCAGTGATTGGTTTATACAATGCTAATCATAAAGTGAGTGAAATAGTGAATTTAACTGGAGTGAACCGGCGTTCTGTATACCGGCTTATTTCAAAGTTTGTCGCGGAGGGGTCGGACAAGTTACCCACTCCAAAACGTAAGCCTGGACGACCAAGGCTTACTTCTGAAAGAACCTGCAAGGTCATTTCCAGGCAGGTGAATGCCAATCCTACACTCACGGCCCGGAAAATAAAGGAAACTAACCCTGGGCTCCTTGGTAAAGTGTCTTTAAGATCAGTGCAGCAACTGCTGCATGACAAGCTTGACTACCGCAGCTTTCAGCCACGCCGAAAACCTTTACTAACTGTTGCCCAGAAGAAGAAACGCATCAGTTTTGCAAAGAAATACAGTGTCTGGACCCTTGAAGAGTGGAGAAAAGTGCTTTGGAGCGATGAGGCTACATTTACAGTGAGTGGTTGTGGTCACAGTAGGGTGTACCGTCGGCCAGACTCAGACCCGCTAGACCCGCGGTACACTGTCAAGACAGTCAAACACCCTGACTCGGTGATGGTATGGGGTTCTTTTGGTTACCATGGTGTAGGTGAATTGGTAGTGCTTGACAAAAACGTAAAAGTCAATCAGTTTGTGTACTTGGAGCTGCTTTGTGACGCTCTGCCTGACGCTTTTGAGAAAACACGTGCAAACCTGTTTATGCAGGACGGGGCACCTGCACACACAGCCAGGTCTGTCACCCAGTGGTTACAGGATTGCCAGATATCATATTTTAAGGACTGGCCTGGAAATTCCCCGGATATAAATCCAATCGAGAACCTCTGGGGACTCATGAAACGTCAGCTACGTGACCTTGACACATCATCCGTCCCTAAGCTCATCACTGCAGTCCAGCAACTTTGGGCAAGCTTCTCCCCAGAATACCTGCAAAGGCTTGCAGATAGTGTCCCAAGACGCCTGAAAGAGGTGTTGATAAGGAAAGGAAACACAACGAGATACTAGGGTGAGTGTTATTTACTCGTTTTCATGCTTCAACGTGATTTATTGGGTTTTTTTGTAGCGTGTGCCCTAACTTTCCGCGTAGACTGTATATATATATATATATATATATATATATATATATATATATATATATATATATATATATATATATCAATCAACTCCTGTGGCACCCTGAGGGATGCATAGGGCCTCAATGAATTCACGCCACCACCATCTATCCTGTGCCAACTCCTCCAGATCCTCCCAACACTCTTCACCAGCTTCTCGCCTCATTGTGCGCATCCACGTCTCCTTCGGCCTTTCTCTCCCTCTTCTACCCTGCACTTGCCAATCGGGTGTTCCCTGTACAATCACTCCCTCCCTTCTGAAGACTTGTCCTAGCCATTTCCATCGAGACAATCTAACATATTCATCTACCGGTTGCACACCCGTAATTTCTCTCACTCTATATATATATATATATATATATATATATAGTCTTCGAGTAATGCGGTATCAAGTATTGCGAAAACGAGTAACGTGGTGTCAAAAAAAAAAGTCAACAAATAACGCGGCAATAAATGAATAACGCTCGATGGCCAGCGGCGCTGCCACCTCCGGTCACCGCCGCCGCTGGCCATCCAGCTGGGCTGCCCCACTGACCCACCCCAGGCCCCACACTGCTAGCACACGTGCCGCGGTGTGGCTAATTATAGAAACAGATGGCCAGCCATTTTCTTTGTTTTTGTCCCATTCAACATCCTCCTCCGGCTGAATCTCCCCTTTCACCCGTAAGGTGGTGGGGAATGGGGGCAGGGGGGACATCCAACACAAAAAACTTCAGCACTAGTATGGATGAGTGTTACCTTTAACGTTTTGTTTACTAATCCTCCTCATGCCCTTCCTCCTCCTCCTCCTCCTCCTCCTCCTCCTCCACACACACACACACACACACACACACACACACACACACACGTACACACACACGAATGTAGTGAAAAAAGTGAAAGGTCATTTTTGTTTTCTGGGCGAATTAGGCAAAGTTATGGGGAAAAAGTGAGAAAAAGCAGAGTTTTCAATTTTGGCCAGAACCAAAATGTTTTTTGTATTGATTTCTTAAGAATATACATATATATATATATATATATATATATATATATATATATATATATATATATATATATATATATATATATATATATTGTTGCGGTGACGTCTAGTGTGAAGATAGCGTTGGCAATGCTATTAGATTGGCAATGATGACATTGGTGTGGAGGTGGTAAAGATGGTGGGAGTTTGCGACCGGTGGATATCTTGTGCCTGATTGGCCAGTAGAAAGGACGCGTCTGGGACAGGAGAGAGAGAGAGACGCAGCCGGAGGAGGGACACAGAGGAAAGGGAGGCTTTTGCCGACTCAGCAATTGGTGGCTGGGCGACCGGAGGATGAGCCCAGCGGAGGAGTTGCAGCCCAGTGAGGAAGAGAGACGTAGCCAGCCTTGCCTTGAGAGGACGCCTGCCTCTCCCGCTCTCCCTGAGGACACGATCCTGTCCTGTTTGTGTAGTGGTGTTAAATACTGTGTGCCATCCTGTATTTACTCTCTCTTGTGTGCCAGTAAAGTACGGAAGTTGTGCCTTGCCTTTAACTGTATTCCTGCCTCTCTGAGTAAGTCTGGGGTCTGTGGGTCTGTACCTCGCTCCCCTTGCTAGCCACGAATCTTCACCAAGAAGTGTCCCTGTCTGCTGCCGACCCCGTCCTGTATGCTGTCCTGAGGGTGACACTGTTGGTAAGAGTGTACCTGTCATCGCAGTGGAAGCTGTGTGTGTGTGTGTGTGTGTGTGTGTGTGTGTGTGTGTGTGTGTGTGTGTGGACGGGGGGGGGAGCGTAACAATATATATATATATATATATATATATATATATATACAGTCGGCGCCATTGGTTTTGGCGCCAAAATCGTGCGCCAATATCTGTGACGAATTATCAAGGACCCCCTGTATCCACCTAAGGAAAACGGCAATGGTATTGGCGCGCTAGCACGTGGTGGAGTGGGCAGAGCATAAGTCCCACACAGAGAAAGGAGGCGTAAGTTGCCCGCGGTGATTCATTTAGAGTACATTAATGTTTTTTTGTCACGCGACCCTCGTGGTTTTCGTGCTTCTACTACCTGTGGTATTTCTTGCATTTTGGGATAATGCCACGAGGTCCAGAGCTGAGAAAGGAGCAAATTGCAGCTATATCATCACTGTGTGGCAGGAAAGTCCAACAAGGATATTTCGATCCAGATCGGCATAGCATTACGCAGTGTCCAGAGATGGACAAAAAAATGTCGAGATGCAGGAGGTGATGATCCACCACTCCAGGTCAAGAGGGCTGGGAAACAGAGGAAGGTGTCTACGAGGACTCTTAAGGTGCTTCAGCGACAGGTGGAAGCTGAACCTAGAATCACAGCTAAAGAACTGAAAGAAAAGAACCCAAAACTCCTACAACAGGTGTCTGTCAGAACAGTCCAACGTCGTCTCAAGGACGACCTCTGCCATTCTCACGGAGAAACAGAGGCAAAAACGTGTGCAGTTTTGTAAGAAGTACCTGAAGTGGGACAATGAGAAGTGGAAGAGTGTATTGTGGAGTGATGAAGCTACATTTAATGTCACTGGGAACCGAGGAGGTAAGGTGAGGCTGCGACCAGGCGCAGATCCGTACCACCCTAAGTACACGCAGGGGACAGTAAAGTACCCTGATAGTGTTATGATATGGGGTGCCTTCGGGTATCATGGCAAGGGTAAACTTGTGGTGTGGCCTAAAAACATTACAGTTAATAAGGAACGCTATTTGGAGCTGTTGTGTGACCATCTGGAGGACTGCTTTGATGCGTGCAAGAGTGAAGTGTTCATGCAGGATGGTGCCTCTGCACACACGGCCAAATTAATCAAGGAATGGTTTGAGTTTGTGGGAGTGGACTACATAAAGGACTGGCCTGGTAATAGTCCAGACTTTAACCCAATTGAAAATCTTTGGGGACTCATAAAGCGACGGCTACGAGGGCGTAACACCTCAACTGTGCCACAGCTCGTGAAGGAGATTCAGGACATCTGAGACAACTTGGAACCTTTCATGCTCCAAAGACTTGCTGAATCTGTTCCTCGACGCCTGGAGAGCTGCCTAAAGAGGAAAGGACTCCCCACAAAGTACTAGAGGCTCATAAATATTTTTGTTTATTACTTTTTTGATTGCTACTGGGAAAATAACGTGCCGCGCCAATACCAACGGCGCCGACTGTATATATATATATATATATATATATATATATATATATATATATATATATATATATATATATATATAAATTTGTTTCCATATGCATGTAGTTTACTCAATGTACTTTCATGCCATTTACTTTATTTCCAATTCAAAATATTAGTGTCTGAGTAACGGAAAGAATATTAGTTATACGGAGACTGCCATTATAGAAAGAAAATATTGTTTTATAATTTATTTCTTTTGAAGCAAAAGAGAGAGAGAGAGAGAGAGAGAGAGAGAGAGAGAGTGAGAGTGTTATAGATTCAAACACACACACACACACACACACGCATAAACATGCACAGACTGAACATGGTTGTGTGTATTCACATGTGACATTGACAACACTGCCATATGGTCGTCGCCATGGCAACACATCGTCTTTGTGTATCCCCCTTGCCACCCTCCCCCCCTCCAAACACTGTTCCAAATACTGCCAGAAATTGATTTTTGTGGTGAAAAATGCTTAGAAATATGGTAGTTGGTGCATTAAACTCAGTTGCCTGTGTCCTCTGCCACGAGAGCTACCTACCGGTCAAAGTTGTCGCTCTCCAGACAAACACAGCCGCATCAGACAATCGTCCAAACCCCAGATATTGACCGCAGAAATGAAAGTCCCATGAATTGAAGTCCGAAGAAACGAGGGCAAACTGTACATATATATATATATATATATTTGTGTGTGTGCGAACAAATTTTGACCTCCAATCCGAATGCAGCCTATCAATTCAAACACAAAAACACGTGACGGCCGACGCCACTTTCCTGCCAGTCGGCCAGTCTCGCTTGCACTTCTCTGCTGTGAACACCTCTCTGTATTGTGACTCGGGAACGGCTTTCAAGTCACTCCGGCCCCTAGTTGCCTTGGTTACTCCAGCCTCCAACCCTGGTCACTTCCTACCTACCACCGCAGTCAATGCGGCCTTCTACTCTGGTCACTTCAAACTAATTTATTAATAAAGAAATATTTAACACTTTAAATAACGAACGAAGAATAAGATGTTAAATATCATTGTCATTTGCGCAAACTACGATAATATAATAATTTGCATTTTTAAACAATAATTCATACTTTCCTTGAAATAATTCCTGTTGGAAATGATGCTGTGAGAATATATTCTACTTGATAAGAGAGGGGGGGGAGGATCGTGAGTGACGGCTGGAGGGAGGGAGTGGGGGAGGCAGCCTACTCAGTCTGTTTGCGTATCGAATGGGAGAGGATAAGGATGGAGGGAGGGGGAAGGGGGGGAACACTACGTGATGTGTTCCTGTCTTTAGTGCATGGGAGGGAGGCGGGGACCCGGGGGGAGGCTTGTCTAGTTTTCATTGGGACTCAGGATTTTCACATAGAAGTAAATAAGTCTTGTGTTATGCCTGTTTTTTTTTGTTTTTTTTTAAGCATTTCATGTCTGTGTTTACTTTAAACTCTCAAAATGTGAAGGATATCTATGAATTATGATAAGATGAGGGGAAAACAAGGTGCCAATATATTAATTCATGTTGCCACTGTGGTAGGTCAGGACCAGTTTTATTTTTTTCCCATTACTCCTTAATAATGGCTATTGCGTTTTTAGTTATTGCGGCAATGTTAAGGGACCAATTTCTCGCAATAGCTGGCTTGAGCAGGAGTGGTCAAACAGGTAAAGGGGGGAGGTGGTGGTGAGGCATGTGGGTTGTTGCCATCCTTGCCATGCCGCTCTCTGCACCATTGCGTGAGTTACCTATGTGATGGGGTTGGGGAATTGTTCAGGGATAAGAGCGAGTTCCCTACAACTCCTGTATGATAAGAAGGGAACAGGTATGTTGGGATGTACGTGAATCCACTCCTGGATACCTTTCCCTGGCTGCCTCATATGCATAGCAGTGCTGTACTACCTTGTCCAGTGAATGAGTCGGTATTACATCTATGAGCTTTTGAACCAACTCCTGGTCACACACTCTCATCAGTATCCCCTGTTTGAGTTGAGTCGATTACAGTCAGCGTGGCCTCACATGCAAACATCCACTGCTTCCACGAGAGTTTTGACTCGTACAAAAAACTCATTAACCCTTAGCGTACGGCTAGCTAATTTTTTTTTTATTTCCATCTCCGGGTAACTTTTGGAATATAGGAAAATATTTGCAGATAATTTTATTGATAAAAATCCATTTATCTGTTTTAATTCTGAGTACAATGATGTACCGTCAAGCATGCTATGACATCTGAGAGCAAAATTACAGCCCATAAAAGATTCCTGTCAGAACGTGCATTGTAACCCGCTGACCAGAAATGCCCAGCAGCGTGACGAAATGGTCCGCGAAACTCTCTCTCTCTCTCTCTCATGCAGGTAGAGTGAGTTTATTTTTGGCTACACACACACACACACACACACACACACACACACACACACAGAGAGAGAGAGAGAGAGAGAGAGAGAGAGAGAGAGAGAGAGAGGGCTTATCACGCGGTATTTGACACCTAGGACGGTAAACAGACCTGAGATATCTTCCTACAGTCTCTTGGCCGAAGATTCTGTGTGTGTGTGTGTGTGTGTGTGTGTGTGTGTGTGTTTGTAAAATGGGAGATGGAGGAAAGGAACATGAACCCAATTCCTTCCTTTGTTAGGCGGGGAAATCGTCTCTCCGATGTCTGTCATCGGTCTCAAAACAAAAATCACTATCGTCACTCTCATCAGTTATGTCAAAATCAGAATCATAATATGCAACATGTATTTCCGCATCCATGCTGCTTTCTTCAAGCGGAGGGGGGGAACTACCCGCCGGGTCCCGGGGGTTGCCAGATGTTGCCTCCATGAAGGGGAAAATCTAACTGAATAGTACGTGAAAACAGTCAAAGTGGCAACTCAGCAAGTGGGAAGTGTTGCCAGATGCTCAGGCTCCCCTTGTGAGCCGAGAGAGTGGCGCGACAATACGAATGTGCGGCAGGAAAATTCTTGATTACTGGAACGATCACCGTCTCACCAGCCGCGGCGCTATGATCGTTCATGTACGATCACCGTACGCTAAGGGTTAAATTGTTCACCAATCATCTGGCGGCAGCTGAACAACTCACACCGACGTAGAGCCTCATTGGTCTGGGCTTTGAAGTGCTCATTGAGCGTGGTAATGATGTTTTCAATGGGTGTAGAGTCATCGTCTGGAAGTGAAGACGGTAGTGGAGTGTGTGTAGCACTTCAGGACTGAGGCAGGCACGAAGTTGTATGTGAACCTTACTCAGAGGCAGTGTAGCTAAGTCTGCCATCACTGAGTAATCTCGCCACCGTCTATGCCAATCCCGAAAAGCCTAGTAAGAAGTGTCAGGTTGTAGCAGGGGGTGGTGGCAATATGACGTGAGCTGGAGCACGGTTAGGAGTAGGAGGAGTGGGAGGGGGACAAGCTGGATGACATCACTCCCGAGGTGGCAGCAGAAAGATTTGTCATCTGCTGACTAAAAGCAGATAATAGAGCAGCAAACTCCTGTTATCGCTGTTCCTCTCGCTGCCATTCCTACTCTCATCTCTCTTTGTCTCGGCACTCCATGTGTTGAAGGAAAGAGATCAAATTGGGCGATGTGTGTGCTTCAGCCATGTCTGAAGCTACTGTTGCTGTGTCTGGCTGGTCCTCTGGAACTTTCTTTCCCTGTCTCTTACCGGGTGGCATTTATTTCTGCTTTAGACCAGATCAACCCCTTGGAGTCTTCCCACAGAAAATAAATACGTCCCCATGTGCAAGAGGGACCAGTGTGTAGTATTGTGCGTGGTGCTGGTGAGCCGGCAAGGGGAGCGTCCATCAATGCTGTGTCAGCCATGAGGGGAGTTGTTTGTCGCCCTCGGCTCCTGATGCCAGGAGGAGTGATGCAATTTTCCCCTCTATGTACTAGTGCCCGAGGGGCAACCTTATGCTAACACTGACAAAAACTATACCATTACACTGTACAGTATTCCCTCGCTTATCGCGGTTAATGGGGGGCAGAACCCCCATGAAAAGTGAAAATCCGCAAAGTAGCGGCACTCCTTTATAAAAGCCCCCAAGGCTCAAACTTATCTCAAGATGACGTACTTACGGACAGAGAGATAATATAGAGATGAAAAGACCTGTGCAGTACGATGAGATGGAAGACGATGATGAATGACTGCACAGGTTCACGAAGAGCTTTACTGCTCCTTGGATGACGCCGCAGATGACACAGGGGAAGCTGCAGGTGGCGGTGTAGGGGTTGCAGAAGTCGGCGTAGTGGCTTCAGGAGGCAGCGTAGTGGCTGGAGGAGGACGTTCTTCAGGTTTTCGGTGCACGAGGAACATCGTTATTGGGAGTTGTGAGCGTTGCTTTTTCTTCTGGACGAAGATGCTCTTATAAACAGCCATCACGTCATCAATACGATTGCTGAATTCGACGGCTCTGACCATGTTGTCGTCCACTTCTTGGGCCCTTTTTTGGAGGCCTTTGGCAATATTGAAGAGGTCTTGCAAATTATGTAATGTAAGGCCACGTTCTTCAGCTTGGTCACCTTCGTCACTAGCAGACTCCTCTTCCTCCTCACTTGCCGATCTTGTCATTTCTTCTACAGTGGCCGCCAAATGTTGTGGCGGTCGGACTTTATCATGCCGTTAATGACACGTTCATCCATTATGCAAGAGAATATTCGTAAATCATTAAGAAAACAAGAAATCATTTAACTTACCGATATCCTAGTACTTGATTGCATTCCCTCTCTTGTGTATAACTTCTTGTAGTCGGTTTGAGAATGAATTTGCAAGGTTTTCAAGTAGTTCCTTCGGCAGCTCCTCCCACAGTTTTAACAGCGCAGCTTTTAGTTTGGCTAATGAACTAGTGTCCACCTCCTGTACCTTCCTTTTCATAATGGACCACAGATTTTCAATGGGGTTTAAGTCAGGACTGTTAGGAGGCCAGTCAAAGTAAGGAATAGCACACATATCCAGCCATTCCTTCACAACTTTTGCCCTGTGACACGGAGCACCGTCCTGCATAAACGTTTCTGCGTTACATTTGTCATAGCAGGTTTCTAGGTTTTCGTGCAGAAGGTCTAAGTACCGCTCACTGTTCACAGTAACACCCTTTTCTAAAACCACAAGGTTACCCACTCCATAATAGGAGAAACAACCCCACACCATGAGAGAGTCTGGGTGTCTTGCTCTATTAACGGTGTACCGAGGGTCATGGCGGTCAGAATTCCTGGGCCGCCTCACTTTTGCAAAGTTAGTTCCTGTTACTGTGAAGACACTTTCATCTGACCATAATATGCGTCGAATTCTTTCTAGAGGCCAGTCTTTGTGTTCTTTAGCAAAAGTGAGTCGTTTCTTTTTATGACGAGGAGTAAGGAGTGGTTTTATCGCCGGTGATCTCGACACTAATCCAAGATCACGTAGCACGTAACGCTGCACACTCCTGACTGACACATCACCCAGTAAGGCAGGAATGTTTTCTTTC
Organism: Callinectes sapidus; assembly: GCA_020233015.1. Taxonomy (NCBI): domain Eukaryota; kingdom Metazoa; phylum Arthropoda; class Malacostraca; order Decapoda; family Portunidae; genus Callinectes; species Callinectes sapidus. The sequence continues at coordinate 7,955 of JAHFWG010001692.1, read as the reverse complement.
AGTTCACGTGCTGTGCTGGTTGGTGTGACGTTCAACTGTTTTCTGATAAGGTGCAAAGTCCTGGAATTACATTTCCGTGGCCTCCCACTCTTGGATAAATGAGTGGGCGCCACTCCGTCCGCAGCTTCCCGACACCGTTTCAGCCACCGTTCCACTGTCCTTTTTGCCACTCCTGTCTCTTCCACGATACTTTTGGCACCGAACCCAGCCTTGTACAAGGACCAGATACTGTTTATTGTAGCCTGGGATATAATCTGACTCGGTGCCATTAAACAATAAGGGAGTATATAGAGCTTGAATGTATCGGCGTCAGTCTTGACGACGCAAGTGAAACAGTCGCGCGCCTCCACTGCATGCAAAGGAAGCACTAACCGACATTAACGTACCCTACATACCCCCCGCGGTGTTGCTAAGTGACAGGCCTAGTTGCCATGTCACCAATTTTTTTAACTTGTCACCCGACGGCGCGAGAGAACAATTGAAAGGTTATCAATTTAGCGGCCACCGCATCAAAAACGCTCCGCCAAGACCGCCACAACATTTGGCGGCCACTGTAGGTCCTCGTCTGTCAGAGGGTTTGAGTGGCACTCGATGAAATTGTTTACTTCGTCCGCTGTCATATCGGAGAAGCCTTCAGTGCCCACCAACCGAGCCAGCCTCACAGCCTTATCAACGGCGGAGTGATGATTCATACACGCTTGCTCTTGGGTGTCATGTGCTTTCCTCGGTGTTGCGGGTTGCCGGAATAATTTTTTTTTTTTAATTTAGTAAAATGGGGTAAGAAAAATGCAAAATTGAAAACTTTGTTTTTCGCCAAAATATGGTGCAGCATTTTCATAATACCTGGTCTGTTTTATTGCTTCCTCATTATTACATCATATTTCAGCTGGTCATGAGCCAGGGTAGCATAGTTTTTTTATTATGAATATTTTTAGGTAATTTTTTTTTTCACCGGAAATGGGGTGAAAAAAAATCATGATGGGGAAAGAAAAAATCTGCTATATTTTGCTCATAAAAAAAGATCTACAATAATTAACCATACATTTTCTTTATAGGAAAGGATTGAGAATTCATATTTTTCATCATTGGTGCAAATTGTAAATATACTTTTCCTTTAACATTACATAAACTGTCACTTATTTTTTTTTCCTTGCAAAGATAAATTTAATCAATGAATTCTGGGACAGTTGCATCATGAAAATAACATCTATATATATTTCAAAGTGGCACATTACCAACTTAAACTCAAACACATACTACCTATTACTGTTTCCTTATAAAACAAAGAAGCTTCACAAAATTTTTCTTTCATGAGAATTTTTCATGATTTCCTCACTAATTCACTTATTCATGTGCCTTCCTTTTTTTCTCAGTAACCTTAAGACAAGCAAATGCCATTTGATCTGGGAATCTAAAAATGTTTTTCATTATCATGGGAACCTCTGGTCCATAGAATATGTGACTGTATTCTTTGTCTACTATGTGTATGTCTTTTTTGTGTGTTCTGCTCAGTCCATGTCCATCCCTTTGGGTCACTCGAAATGTTTTTTTTCTGAAGACAATCAATTTCTACTTTAGTCACATTACCGTCATCATCAGCAGCAAATGTTTTTACTATTTTTCTCCAGTAGTAAATCATACGTGGTTCAGTATAGTATTTTTTGTGATTGTGTATTGTGATTTTTTCTTACCCCATGTAGGTTTACCCTTATGGGGTAAAAGAAAATCCCCCCTCTTCTCTTGGGGGACGGGGGTAGTGGCAGGGGGACCCTGTCTACACACTAGTAGGACCCTCCTGATTTCTTCTTACCCCAAACAAAGCTTGTCACAGTTCATGGGGGAGGATGAAACCAAAGTTTCTACACACCATATAAAAGTTTTGCAAAATTTTTATCATGAATTTTCTTAAAATATTTTTTAAAAATATATTTAAAACATAAATTTTCTGAAGCATATATTAAATAAATTGTACAAGGGAGTACTATTTATACAGGGATGAAAACATCAAATACTTTGATAGAGTACATGAAATGGAATGATTCCTTGTTACCCCACTAAGCCCTAGAATTTTTTTTCCCCCATTCTACGATACTTTTAATTAATTTTTAATTTTAAATTGATTTTTTTTTTTACCCGCGAAGCACTGAACCCGCGATAAATGAAGCGCGAAGTAGCGAGGGAATACTTTACTGTACTAAGCAACAGTACATACACGTACACTTCACTGTAAGGCACTGTAGCACCGTAGAAGAGCTGTAGTGATGAAATGAAGCTAGTGGCGGGTGGCATGGGTTAGCTGTTTAACCCTTTCGGTGCTCCAGACCACAATTGTGGCTTTGAGGGAAATGGTTCCAGACCACGATCGTGAGCCACAGAATTAAATTGCGCGCCTCCTGACTGCTGCTTGTGGTGAGCTGACACTCTCCCATCCTCGCTCGACTCATGGGACGCACCATTAGTTGTGTGGTTAGGAAAATATAGTCACAATGGCAATCACACCGTAAGGTATGAGATGCCTCTTTTTTCACAATTATTATTATTTCCAGTTGTCACTAGCGGCTATCTGTGCATTTATTTACTGAAGTAACATGAGTAATGATAATAAATAAAATAAATAAAATAAATAAAACCTTGTTAGAGAGCAGATATGCCAGATATAATTCATTTATTGGTAGTATAATGCGTATTTCGCATATTACCATATATGGGCATGTGTATCCTCGCTCATGGCCTCTCGCTATATTGTTTACATAAACCTTACATGGTAACAGCACTGAAACAAAGGAGGAGGATTGCATGGGACCCTTAGTCCATGTCTGTCAGGAAGGATGGATGGTTCTCGACCCTCCACCTCTCGTGGCCCCACACGTCGCTAGCCACCTGCTACGCCCATAGTGCGACATAGAAGCCCCACAATTGTTAGCACACCAAATGCTATTGTCATGACTCTAGCATCAGGAGATGAATATTCAGATGTGGAGGAAAATATTGATGAGGTAGCACTTGATGTATGATACCTAATAGTTTTTTATGTTGAATTTGGAAATAATAGCATGTACACAAAGGAAACACTCTGAAAACGTATTTTATATTATTTCTGTGGACATAATGTAACACAGGTGTGAAAAAAATTATCCTTTTTACATTCTGGAGCAATTTTGAGCAACTGCAGCTCAAATCAGGTGGAAAATATATACTGCGTAATTTAGAGAAATACTGCACAATTTGCAGCGGAAAATAACCACTCACTACGATGGCAAAACTAAACAGCACACAACGTATCACCAGAAATACAACTTCCCATCATTATTGCATCCCTGTCCAGGCTGAATAGAGACCTAAATTTTTCACAGTGGATGCACAGAACTTTATTATGTATGTGAATATGATTCTTTTCCATTTTTACAAACCTCAATTTTTTGGCCAGATTTGCGCCTCACAGACATGATCCACATATCTATTTGCGACCTGAAAGGATTAATGTCAACGATTTTGATAGTTTGTGGATAAAAATAAAAAGCTTAAGGCACCTAGTGCGATAGCCCACCATGCCATAGCGCACTGACCCCCCTGGCGCAGCTCCCTCCTCCACCTAACGCACACACCAGATGATAGGTGCACTGGGCTGTCTCTACCTTCCCTCACTTAAAGCATTCCATGAGGAGAAAATGCAGCTGCTGAGGGTAGCGCATTACCCGCCATCATAGCAGATAGAATTTTACACTATCTGGTGAATTTTCGCTATTATATTCAAATTTGAAGATTTTATACCTAATATTTTCTGCTTAAGATAGTGCAGACTACTGCCTCTACTCTATGTAATTTTTAAAAATTTTCTTTTCCATGTTAAATATATTTGAAATCCCTTAAAAACATTCCCTCAAACTTTTGCTCCTTTTTGGGGTGAGATAGGTTTTTTTTTTTTTCAATGCCAACCCTGCCTTGGAGAGTTGAACCCTCTGAGGAGTGAGGAAAAGTGATTAATTAAGAAGTCAGTACCATTAAGCAAGCCTGATGTCCAGTACGTCTTCTCATAAACACTCATGGCTAATATGCACATCTTCACAGTTCCTGATTTCTAATGTAATTACCTACTCTACATATCACATAAGCTGTGAATAATTTTAAAATTGTAATGGTTTCTTGTAGAAATATGTTCTAAGATATAATTTGGGTAGGTTCTTTCATTTTAAAGGTAAAGTTAGGTTAGTTTATTGACATCAAAAGTTATGATTTCCACAAAAAAAAACTAAATTTGAATTAAATGTATATAATTACCTACTTTGTATATCACATAAGCTATGAATAATTTAGGAATAATAATGGTTTCTTGTAAAAATCAGTTATCAGTTATAATATGGTTAAACTAGTTTCTTTCATTCTAAAAGGTAAGATTAGGTTAGTTTACATAGTTAAGATTTCCACAAAAAGAAACATCTAAATTTGAAAAAGCATTAACTATTGACTGAAAAACAAACTTGTCCTGAAAACTAGCAAAAGTATATTCTGGTTTGGGAGGATATCGCCTCAGCGAGCATCACATCACCTGCATTGGATCGTTTACGCCGATTTACGCTGGATTGGTTGACAATAGCGTCTCGTGGACCTGCTTCAAGTGTGGCATTCCTAATTTCTCTAGCTCATTTTTCACTTCTGATCCAATAACACTACACAACTCTTTCAACGCACTTGAACACAATAACACAGACAACCTTGACCTACAACACCATCTCCTCATGAGTCCCAAACATTCAACACCTCACAACAACCATAACCAAAAACCATCTTTTTCACCCTGCAGCCCCATCATTACACAGAGACAGGTGCGTCTCCCCTGTACCCCTGACTTGACTCGTCACTCATCCTTCACCCCCAGTACTAACACTAACAGACCTGCCGTTTCCCCCTCCACTACCAGTAACAATCTTAATTCATTATTTCATCATACTCATACCCCCCATCAGCCTCACCCTTCTTTATCATCTCCCCCTACCTCTCCCTCTCCACCACACCCTTCTCCATCCTCCTCTTTTCTCTCTACCCCCTTTTCCCCCACTCCACACCACTCTTCTTCTCACCCCCCTACCCCACCACACCCTTCTTCATCCTCCTCTTCCCCCTCTGCCTCCCTTTCCCTTACTCCACCACCCCCTCCGTCACCCACACCACCTGCCGCACCACATAACCTCAGATTACTCACAATAAATTTTCGCAGCATAAAAAATAAAATAGCCCAATTGCACCACCTGATAGCAACGCACAACCCAGACATAATTGTAGGGACTGAGACTTGGTTGACGCCTGACATTGACAGTAATGAACTCTTCCCTCCTCCCTTTAGTATGACTGTTTTCCGTAAAGACCGTCCGACAGACCTCGGCAAAGGTGGCGGAGTCCTTATCGCCACTAAGCCGGGTCTTTGTGTTAAGCATAGGCCTGACCTTGACACTGACTGTGAGATCACCTGGGTTCAATTACAAACCTTCAACTGTAAATCTCTTCTTCTTGCTGCTTTTTACAGACCCCCTTCATCTAATATTGATACCTACACAATCTTCATCACTGTCTCTCACGCATACAAACAGACAAACACATTTGGATCACAGGTGATTTCAATCTTCCCGACATTGACTGGACTGCTATTTCCCCTCTAGACCCTCCCGATGCAGACGTCCCCCACCCTATCATTCCCCACACAAACAGACGCCAATTACATGAAACATTCATCGACATCATTAATACATACTCACTCTCACAAACAGTACTCCAGCCAACACGAACACAAACACTAACACGCCCTACTAATCACGGTGGCCCTGAACACACAATCACTACATCACACACACTTGATCTCTTCCTCACAAACAACATGCTGAATATAACACGCACTCAGGTTATTCCAGGACTAAGTGACCACGACATAATTCTTATTGACGCCAACCTCAAACCGACCAGACATAAATCACGACCCAGACAAATTTACCTTTACTCAAGGGCTGACACAGACAAGATCAAACAGGACTTAACTGCACACAGCCTTGACTTTTCTGCTTCGGACCCCTACTCAAGACCAGTTTCTTCTAATTGGGATAACCTGAAACACGTCATACATTCCACCATGAACAAATACATACCCCAAAAGACACTTTCAAGTAGGTACACACTTCCCTGGTTTACCAGGGATTTACGCAGACAACACCGCAAGAAACAAAGACTCTACAGACGCGCGCAGACACACAACACTCCACATAATTGGTCAGCGTATGTAAAACACCAAAAAACATTTGCAAAAAACATAAAAAACGCTGAACACAAACATATAGCCGACTATCTCTCAGACAATGTAAGAAATAACAGAAGACACTTTTTCAAATTCTTCAAGACGCGCAGACAAGACACTAATACTATTACATCCTTGAAAGACCACACAAACACATTGATCACCACACCACAACACAAAGCACAAATACTCAACACACACTTCCAATCAGTACACACACAAGAAGACAATCAAATACCGAACAGGCCACACAGTCCTTTCCCCAACATACCCGCCCTTCACATAACGACTAACGGAATACAGAAACTACTTGAAGGACTAGACACCACAAAATCCACTGGCCCTGACAACATTCCTGCCTTCATTCTGAAATCCTGTGCCTCCATCCTTGCCCCAATCCTTCAGGTCATTTTCACACAATCCCTCTCATCCTCATCATTACCTTCTGACTGGCTTTTGGCAAATGTAAATCCCCTCTTCAAGACAGGTGACCGGACTGACCCATCAAATTATCGCCCCATCTCACTAACATCTATTCCATGCAAAATTTTCGAGCACATAATACACAAACACATAATGAACCACCTTGACGCGAACAACATTCTTACTGACACACAACACGGCTTTCGACCTAGACGCTCATGTGAATCGCAGCTCATTACCACATATCATGACATTGTAAGACAACGTGACCAACGAGACATCAAACAGGTTGACACTATAGTACTTGACTTTGCCAAAGCCTTCGACAAAGTCCCTCACAAAAGACTGACACTTAAATTGAGATACTATGGTATCTCAGGACCACTTCTTCACTGGATCACTGTATTTCTGACTAACAGGACTCAACGTGTTCTTCTTGACGGTTCTTCATCTGACACTATCCCTGTCTCTTCTGGTGTTCCCCAAGGCACGGTTCTAGGCCCTCTTCTTTTCTTACTTTATATCAATGATCTCCCCCTATCTACACCTAATTCTACTACTAGACTGTTTGCAGACGACAGTTTACTGTACAGAGCAGTAAAGACTAGCGACGACTGTAGACTCCTTCAACAAGACTTAGACGCCCTCCAGCAGTGGGAACGTGCCTGGCAAATGAACTTCCGTCCAGACAAGTGCAAAACTCTCAGATTCACCCGCTCACCCAACCCAATCCATCACATATACACACTTCACAATACTCAACTTGAATCCGTACTTTCACACAAATATCTTGGCATCCACCTCTCCACCAATCTAAAATTCAACACTCACATAGATTCCATCTACTCACAAGCGAACCGAACACTGGGATTCCTGAGGAGAAACCTACCCGGATGTACACAAGACACAAAACACTTAGCATACAATACACTTGTCAGACCAACACTAGAATACTGCTCTGCGGTGTGGGACCCTTATACACACAGAAACATTAACATGTTAGAAAAAATTAACACGAAGGCGGCTAGGTTTATTACAAACAACTACACACAAGCGCCTGGTAGCACAACACATTTGAAACAACAAATAAACATGGATCACCTTCACATACGCAGACAAACACACAGACTTACACTTATGTACAAAATCACAAACAATTACAGTGACATTAACCCACATACATACTTACATAACACTAACAGTCGTACTCGTAACACACATTCCTTGACATTCCAAACATATCACACTAACA
>JAHFWG010001835.1:321-16102 GCA_020233015.1 Callinectes sapidus | reverse complement strand
GCTTGAACGCTACCACCAGACATTAAAGTCTATGCTACGTAAATTCTGCGAGGAGAAGGGACAGGACTGGGATAAAGGGGTTCCCTTCTTACTGTTTGCCACCCGAGAGGTGCCCTCACAATCTCTTGGTTTCTCCCCACATAAGTTAATTTTTGGACATCACGTTCGAGGACCGTTGATGTTAGTGAAGGAGAGGTGGAGTGGTATTGTTGGTCCTCCTCCTAGTGTGTTGCAATATGTGACTGACTTTGAGGAACGCCTCGCTCAGGGCCATATGAAAGAATGGTATGATAGAAAAGTGAGGGAAAGAACGTTCCAGGAGAATGATAAAGTGCTAGTGTTGCTACCATTCCAGGGTCAACCGTTATCTGCAAAGTTTTCGGGGCCCTATAGAGCTTGCAAGCGAGTGGGTGAGACGGATTATCTTGTAGAAACACCTGATAGGCGGAAAAGGCATCAACTCTGTCATGTAAACATGTTGAAGCCATATCACCGTTCCCATTTCTTGCCTAGTGTTGCATGTAGCTTGATCCAGGATGAAGGTGCTTTTGAGAGTGATGAGCTTAGTTTTCCCCCGTGCTTTCAAAGTGTGACGCAGTGGTCGGAGGAAAACAGTGACACTTTTGCTCAGTTGAACGAGAAGCTGTCACACGTCACTTCTCCCCAGTCTACTGAACTAGTGTCCCTTTTAAAAAAGTATCCGTCTGTTTTTGGTGACTCCCCTGGACAAACTAACCTTACTTATCATGATATAGATGTGGGTTGGTCTACGATAAACAGAGAATCATCGGTTAAAAGAATTTTTTTCTCGTGAAATGGCATATATTCCTTTTTTCTGAACTAAAAAAAAGATGGTCTTACTTAGATAACATGTTAATTCTCCTAAAAACGCTGGAAATAGGATTATTTATGCAATTTTGACAGAAAAATATGAATTGCCATGAAAACTAAACATATTTCTTGTTTTTTCCTTCATTTTTATTCAAAACATGGAAATGAAAAGAAAAAAAAACACTGAAAAGTCCATTTTCTTAAAGTAATATATATTTTTTTCCGTGAAATGGCATGTATTTTATTTTATGTAACATGAAAAACGAATTTTCTTCAAAATGTTGTTAAAACCAATAAAAAGGTTTAAATGAGGTACTTAATGTTACTTTAAAGAGAAAAACAATACTCTATAGCGAATTGTTCATGTTTTTAATTAAAACATGGAAATTCAAAGAAAACTACTTAAAAACTCACTTTTAAAGGTAAAAACGTATTTTTTTTCTAAGGGAATATGGATTTGTCATAAAAATATTGTAAAACTCTTAAAAATGTTGAAAAATGGATAATTCAAATCGCATATGTTATACTTGTAAAAGGGGGTTTTATGTAAAATGCCGTTGAAACTCTTAAAAACTGAAAAAAAAACATAATTTATTAAATTTTAGATACAAAAAGTATACTGTAACATGAAAAAGTTGTTTTCTACAAAATGTGTTTAAACGTTGTTACTTTTGGTGTAAAATCATATATTTTTTTCGTAAAGGAGATGGTTTTCCTTTAAAACTAGTAAATTTCCAAAAAAACATTGAAAAAAGGGTCATTCATGCAGTTTTAGAGAAAAAAAATATATTATCGTAAAATAAGGAGAAAAGCATAAAAATAGGTAATGTGTGTAATTTTAGAAAGAAAAAAATTTTTGTCGAGAAAAATAATGTATTTTTTTGGTTTTCTTCCACTAACAAATGAAAATATGAAAAAATCTTTGAAAAAGCCACTTTTTAGGCAGAATTTTCTTCTTGATTCAAATTGCATATATTATACTTGTAAAAGGGTGTTTTGTTTAAAATGACCTTAATACTCCTAAAAACGTTGAAAAACACGTCATTTATAATTCTATTTTGAAAAAAAGTATATTGTGGCATTATTCAGTTTTTTTTTTGTTTATTTTTTTGATGAAAACAATGAAATAAACAGAGAATCATCGGTTAAAAGAAACTTTTTTTTCGTGAAATGGCATATATTCCTTTTTTCTGAACTAAAAAAAAGATGGTCTTTCTTAGATGAGATGTTAATTCTCCTAAAAACGCTGGAAATAGGATTATTTATGCAATTTTGACAGAAAAATATGAATTGCCATGAAAACTAAACATATTTCTTGCTTTTTTCTTCATTTTTATTCAAAACATTGAAATGAAAAGAAAAAAACACTGAAAAGTCCATTTTCTTAAAGTAATATATATTTTTTTTCCGTGATATGGCTTGTATTTTATTTTATGTAACATGAAAAACGAATTTTCTTCAAAATGTTGTTAAAACCAATAAAAAGGTTTAAATAGTAGTTTATGTTACTTTAAAGAGAAAAACAATTCTATGTAGCGTATTGTTCATGTTTTTAATTAAAACATGGAAATTCAAAGAAAATTACTTAAAAACTCTTTTTTGGAGGTAAAAACATACTTTTTTTTCAAAAGGAAGACGGATTTTTAATAAATATATTCTAAACCCTTAAAAACGTTGAAAAATAGATAATTCAAGTCGCATATGTTATACTTGTAAAAAGGGGTTTGATATAAAATGCCGTTAATACTCTTTAAAACTGAAAAAAAAAACGTAATTTATGAAATTGTAGATAGAAAAAGTATATTGTAACATGAAAAAATTGTTTTCTACAAAATGTGTTTAAGTGTCCAAAAAGGTAAAAATGGGCAATTTGTACTGTTTTAGAGAAAGAAAATGTATATAGTGTTTGTTTTCTTCTTTTTAATCAAAACATTGAAATCAATAGAAAATTATTAAAAAGTGACTTTTGGTGTAAATACATATTTTTTTCGTTAAAGAGATGGTTTTCCTTAAAAAGTAGTAAATCTCCGAAAACTATTAAAAAAGGGTCATTTATGCAGTTTTAGAAAAAATATATATTAACGTAAAATAAGGATTAAAGCATAAAAATAGGTAATTTGTGCAATTTTAGACAAAAAAATATATTGTTGAGAAAAAGAATGTTTTTTTTTCTTTCACCAACAAATGAAAATATGAAAAAAAACCTTGAAAAAGTCACTTTTTAAGCAGAATTGTCTTCTGCATTCAAATTGCATATATTTTACTTGTAAAAGGGGATTTTGTTTAAAATGCCGTTAATACTCCTAAAAACATTGAAAAACACGTCATTTATGATATTTTTCAGAAAAAAGTATATTTTGGCAATATTCAGTGTTTTTTGTTTATTTCTTGATGAAAACAATAAAATAAACAGAAAATCATCGAAAAATGATTTTTTTCAGTGAAAAGAAACTTTTATTCGTGAAATGCCATATATTCTTTTTTTCTGAACTAGAAAAAGATGATCTTTTTTAGATAAGATGTTAATTCTCCTAAAAACACTGGAAAAGGGATAATTTATGCAATTTTGAGGAAAAAAATGAATTGCCATGAAAAGTTAATACATTTCTTGCTTTTTCCTTGATTTTCATTCAAAACATGGAAATGAAAAGAAAAAACACTGAAAAATCCTTTTTGTAAAAGAAATATATATATTTCTCCTTGAAATGGCTTGTATTACATTTTATGTAACATTAAAAAGATGTTGAAACCAATAAAGAGGTTTAAATAGGGTAGTTTATGTAACTTTAAAGAGAAAAAAACATATACCGTATTGTTCATGTTTTTTAATTAAAACATGGAAATTGAAAGAAAATGACTGAAAAATCATTTTTAGAGGTAAAAACCTACTTTTTTTTCTAAGGGAAGATGGATTTGTCATATAAATATTGTAAAACCCTTAAAAAGGTTGAAAATGGATAATTCAGATCGCATATGGTATACTTGTTAAAGAGGGTTTTATGTAAAATGCCGTTAATACTCTTTAAAACTGAGAAAAAAATGTAATTTATGTAATTTTAGATAGAAAAAGTATATTGTAACATGAAAAAGTTGTTTTCTACAAAATGTGTTTAAACGCCCAAAAAGGTTAAAAATGGATACTTTATACAGTTTCAGAGAAAGAAAATGTATATAGTGTTTATTTTCTTGTTTTTAATCAAAACATTGAAATCAATAGAAAATTATTAAAAAAGTGACTTTTGGTGTAAAATCATATTTTTTTTTCGTAAAAGAGATGGTTTTCCTTTAAAAGTAAATCTCCGAAAAACATTGAAAAAAGGGTCATTTATGGAGTATTAGAGAAAAATATATATTATCGTAATATATGGATAAAAGCATAAAAATAGGTAATTTGTGCAATTTTAGATAAAAAAAAAAATATATTGTCGCAAATAAAAAATGTATTTTTTTAATTTTCTTCCATACACAAATGAAAATGTGAAAAAAAAACCTTAAAAAAGGCACTTTTTAGGCAGAATTTTCTTATTAATTCATATTGCATATATTATAATTGTAAGAGGGGGTTTTGTTTAAAATGCCCTTAATACTCCTAAAAACGTTGAAAAACACGTCGTTTATAATTTTATTCAGAAAAAAATATATTTTGGCAATATTCAGTGTTTTTTGTTTATTTTTTTTATGAAAACAATGAAATAAACAGAGAGTCATCGGTGAAAACAAACTTTTTTTTCGTGAATGGCATATATTCCTTTTTTCTGAACTAAAAAAAGAGATGGTCTTTCTTAAATAAGATATTAATTCTAAAAACGCCTAGAAAGGGAATTATTTATGCAATTTTGAGAGAAAGAAATGAAAACTTAACATATTTCTTGCTTTTTAATTAATTTTCATTCAAAACATGGAAATGAAAAGAAAAAACACTGAAAAGTCCATTTTCTTAAAGCAATACATATATTTTTTCCTTGAAATATCTTGTATTCCATTTTATGTAACATGAAAATCGGATTTTCTTCAAAATGTTGTTAAAACCAATAAAAAGGTTTAAATGAGGTAGTTTATGTAACTTTAAAGAGAAAAACAATACTCTATAGCGAATTGTTCATGTTTTTAATTAAAACATGGAAATTCAAAGAAAATTACTTAAAAACTCACTTTTAAAGGTAAAAACATTTTTTTTTAAGGGAAGATGGATTTCTCATAAAAATATTGTAAAACTCTTAAAAATATTGAAAAATGGATAATACAAATCGCATATGTATGTTTTATGTAAAATGCCGTTAATACTCTTAAAAACTGAAAAAAACGTAATTTATGAAATTTCAGATAGAAAAAGTATATTACAACATGAAAAAGTTGTTTTCTACAAAATGTGTTTAAAAGTTGTTACTTTTGGTGAAAAATCATATATTTTTTTGTAAAGGAGATGGTTTTCCTTTAAAACTAGTAAATTTACAAAAAACATTGAAAAAAGGGTCATTTATGCAGTTTTAGAGAAATAAAATATATTATCGTAAAAAAAGGAGAAAAGCAAAAAAATAGGTAATGTGTGTAATTTTAGAGAAAAAAAATTATTGTCGAGAAAAAGAATGTATTTTTTTGGTTTTCTTCCACTAACAAATGAAAATATGAAAAAATCCTTGAAAAAGCCACTTTTTAGGCAGAATTTTCTTCTTGATTCAAATTGCATATATTATACTTGTAAAAGGGGGTTTTGTTTAAAATGACCTTAATACTCCTAAAAACGTTGAAAATCACGTCATTAATAATTTTATTTTGAAAAAAAGTATATTGTGGCATTATTCAGTGTTTTTTGTTTATTTTTTTGATGAAAACAATGAAATAAACAGAGAATCATCGGTTAAAAGAACCTTTTTTTTTCGTGAAATGGTATATATTCTTTTTTTCTGAACTAAAAAAAAGATGGTCTTTATTAGATAAGATGTTAATTCTCCTAAAAACGCTGGAAATAGGATTATTTATGCAATTTTGACGGAAAAATATGAATGGCCATGAAAACTAAACATATTTCTTGCTTTTTCCTTAATTTTTATTCAAAACATGGAAATGAAAAGAAAAAAACACAGAAAGGTCCATTTTCTTAAAGTGATATATATTTTTTTCCGTGATATGGCTTGTATTTTATTTTATGTAACATGAAAAACGAATTTTCTTCAAAATGTTGTTAAAACCAATAAAAAGGTTTAAATAGGGTAGTTTATGTTACTTTAAAGAGAAAAACAATTCTATGTAGCGTATTGTTCATGTTTTTAATTAAAACATGGAAATTCAAAGAAAATTACTTAAAAACTCTTTTTTGGAGGTAAAAACATACTTTTTTTTCAAAAGGAAGATGGATTTTTCATAAATATATTGTAAAACTGTTAAAAACGTTGAAAAATAGATAATTCAAGTCGCATATGTTATACTTGTAAAAATGGTTTTTATGTAAAATGCCATTAATACTCTTTAAAACTGAAAAAAAACGTAATTTATGAAATTGTAGATAGAAAAAGTATATTGTAACATGAAAAAATTGTTTTCTAAAAAATGTGTTTAAACGTCCAAAAAGGTAAAAATGGGCAATTTGTACTGTTTTAGAGAAAGAAAATGTATATAGTGTTTGTTTTCTTGTTTTAAATCAAAACATTGAAATCAATAGAAAATTATTAAAAAGTGACTTTTGGTGTAAATATATATTTTTTTCGTAAAAGAGATGGTTTTCCTTAAAAAGTAGTAAATCTCCGAAAACTATTAAAAAAGGGCCATTTATGCAGTTTTAGAAAAAATATATATTAACGTAAAATAAGGATTAAAGCATAAAAATAGGTAATTTGAGCAATTTTAGAGAAAAAAATATATTGTTGAGAAAAAGAATGTTTTTTTTTTCTTTCACCAACAAATGAAAATATGAAAAAAACCCTTGAAAAAGTCACTGTTTAAGGAGAATTTTCTTCTGCATTCAAATTGCATATATTGTACTTGTAAAAGGGGATTTTATTTAAAATTCTGTTAATACTCCTAAAAACGTTAAAAAACACGTCATTTATGATATTTTTCTGAAAAAAATTACATTTTGTCAATATACAGTGTTTTTTGTTTATTTTTTGATGAAAACAATAAAATAAGCAGAAAAACATCGAAAACTGATTTTTTTCAGTGAAAAGAAGCTTTTATTCATGAAATGGCATTTACTCCTTTTTTTGGAACTAGAAAAAAGATGGTCTTTCTTAGATAAGATGTTAATTCTCCTAAAAACACTGGAAAGGGGATAATTTATGCAATTTTGAGGGAAAAAAATGAATTGCCATGAAAAGTTAATACATTTCTAGCTTTTTCCATGATTTTCATTCAAAACATGTAAATGAAAAGAAAAAAACACTGAAAAATACTTTTTGTAAAAGTAATATATATTTTTTTTCCTTGAAATGGCTTGTATTACATTTTATGTAACATTAAAAAGATGTTGTTGAAACCAATAAAAAGGTTTAAATAGGGTAGTTTATGTTAATTTAAAGAGAAAAAAACATATACCGTATTGTTCTTGTTTTTTTAATTAATACATGGAAATTCAAAGAAAATTACTAAAAAATCACTTTTGGAGGTAAAAACCTACTTTTTTTTCTAAGAGAAGAAGGATTTGTCATAAAAAAAATTGTAAAACCCTTAAAAAGGTTGAAAAATGGATAAATCAAATCGCATATGTTATACTTGTTAAAGAGGGTTTTATGTAAAATGCCGTTAATACTCTTAAACACTGAAAAAAATGTTATTTATGAAATTTTAGATTGAAAAAGTACATATTAACATGAAAAGTTGTTTTCTATAAAATGTGTTTAAACGTCCAAAAAGGTAAAAAATGGGTACTTTGTACAGTTTCAGAGAAATAAAATTTATATAGTGTTTATTTTCTTGTTTTTAATCAAAATATTGAAATCAATAGAAAATTATTAAAAAGTAACTTTTGGTGTAAAATCATATTTTTTTTCGTAAAAGAGATGGTTTTCCTTTAAAACGAGTAAATCTCCGAAAAACAATGAAAAAAGGGTCATTTATGCAGTTTTAGAGAAAAAATATATATTATTGTAAAATATGGTTAAAAGCATAAAAATAGGTAATTTGTGCAATTTTAGAGAAAAAAAATATTGTTGCAAAAAAGAATGTATTTATTTGGTTTTCTTCCATAAATAAATGAAAATATGAAAAAAATCCTTAAAAAGTCACTTTTTAGGCAGAATTTTCATCTTTATTCAAATTGTATATATTATACTTGTAAAAGGGGGTTTTGTTTAAAATGCCATTAATACTACTAAAAACGTTGAAAAACACGTCGTTTAGAATTTTATTCAGAAAAAAGTATATTTTGGCAATATTCTGTGTTTTTTGTTTATTTTTTATGGAAAGAATGAAATAAACAGAGAATCATCGGTGAAAAATTTTTTTTTTCGTGAAATGGCATATATTCCTTTTTCTGAACTAAAAAGAAGATGGTCTTTCTTAAATAAGATAATTATTCTCCTAAAAACTCCTAGAAAAGGGATTATTTATGCAATTTTGAGAGAAAGAAATGAATTGCCATGAAAACTTAACATATTTCTTGCTTTTTCCTTCATTTTCATTCAAAACATGGAAATGAAAAGAAAAAACACTGAAAAGTCCATTTTCTTAAAGCAATATATATTTTTTCCTTGAAATGGCTTGCATTCCATTTTATGTAACATGAAAAACGGATTTTCTTTAAAATGTTGTTAAAACCAATAAAAATGTTTAAATGAGGTAGTTTTTGTAACTTTAAAGAGAAAAACAATACTCTATAGCGAATTGTTCATGTTTTTAATTAAAACATATATTCAAAGAAAATTACTTAAAAACTCACTTTTCAAGGTAAAAGCATATATTTTTTTTCTAAGGGAAGATGGATTTGTCATAAAAATATTGTAAAACTCTTAGAAACATTGAAAAATGGATAATTCAAATCGCATATGTTATAATTGTAAAAGGGGGTTTTATGTAAAATCCCGTTAATACTCTTAAAAACTGGATAAAACGTAATTTATGAAATTTTAGATAGAAAAAGTATATTGTAGCATGAAAAAGTTGTTTTCTTTTGGTGTAAAATCATATTTTTTCTCGTAAAAGAGATGGTTTTCCTTTAAAACCAGTAAATCTAAAAAAAAAAATGAAAAAAAACCTTTGAAAAAGTCACTTTTTAAGCAGAATTTTCTTCTGCATCCAAATTGCATATATTGTACTTTTTAAAGGGGATTTTGTTTAAAATGCCGTTAATACTCCTAAAAACGTAAAAAAACACGTCATTTATGATATTTTTCAGAAAAAAGTACATTTTGTCAATATACAGTGTTTTGTTTTCATGAAAACAATAAAATAAGCAGAAAAACATCGAAAACTGATTTTTTCAGTGAAAAGAAGCTTTTATTGGTGAAATGGCATATATTCCTTTTTTCTGAACTAGAAAAAAGTTGGTCTTTCTTAGATAAGATGTTAATTCACCTAAAAACACTTGAAAGGGGATAATTTATGCAATATTGAGGGAAAAAAATGAATTGCCATGAAAAGTTAATACATTTCTTGCTTTTACCTTGATTTTCATTCAAAACATGGAAATGAGAAGAAAAAACACTGAAAAATCCTTTTTGTAAAAGAAATATATATTTTTTTCCTTGAAATGGCTTGTATTACATTTTATATAACATTAAAAAGATGTTGTTGAAACCAATTAAAAAGTCTAAATAGGGTAGTTTATGTAACTTTAAAGAGAAAAAAACATATACCGTATTGTTCATGTTTTTTAATTAAAACATGGAAATTCAAAGAAAATTACTGAAAAATATCTTTTGAAGGTAAAAACATACTTTTTTTTCTAAGGGAAGATGGATTTGTCATAAAAAAATTGTAAAACCCTTAAATAGGTTGAAAAATGGATAATTCAAATCGCATATGTTATACTTGTTAAAGAGGGTTTTATGTAAAATGCCGTTAATACTTTAAAACACTAAAAAAAATGTAATATATGAAATTTTAGATACTCCTAAAAACGCTGAAAAACACGTCATTTATAATTTTATTATGAAAAAAAAATATATTGTGGCATTATTCAGTGTTTTTTATTTATTTTTTAATGAAAACAATGAAATAAACAGAGAATCATCGGTTAAAAGAAACTTTTTTTTTCGTGAAATGGCATATATTCTTTTTTTCTGAACTAGAAAAAGATAGTCTTTCTTAGATAAGATGTTAATTCTCCTAAAAACGCTGGAAATGGGATTATTTATGCAATTTTGACAGAAAAATATGAATTGCCATGAAAACTAA
Organism: Callinectes sapidus; assembly: GCA_020233015.1. NCBI lineage: Eukaryota > Metazoa > Arthropoda > Malacostraca > Decapoda > Portunidae > Callinectes > Callinectes sapidus. Next base: position 5,941 of record JAHFWG010001835.1, on the reverse strand, counting down.
ACATATTTCTTGCTTTTTCCTTCATTTTCATTCAAAACATGGAAATGAAAAGAAAAAAAAACACTGAAAAGTCCATTTTCTTAAAGTAATATCTATTTTTTTCCGTGATATGCCTTGTATTTTATTTTATGTAACATGAAAAAGGAATTTTCTTCAAAATGTTGTTAAAACCAATTTAAAGGTTTAAATAAGGTAGTGTATGTTGCTTAAAAGAGAAAAACAATTCTATGTAGCCTATTGTTCATGTTTTTAATTAAAACATGGAAATTCAAAGAAAATTACTTAAAAACTCTTTTTTTGGAGGTAAAAACATACTTTTTTTTTCAAAAGGAATATGGATTTGTCATAAATATATTGTAAAACTCTAAAAAACGTTGAAAAATAGATAATTCAAGTCGCATATGTTATACATGTAAAAAGGTTTTTTTTGTAAAATGCCGTTAATACTCTTAAAAACTTAAAAAAAAACGTAATATATGAAATTGTAGATAGAAAAAGTATATTGTGACATGAAAAAGTTGTTTTCTATAAAATGTGTTTAAACGTCCAAAAAGGTAAAATTGGGTACTTTGTACAGTTTTAGAGAAATATAATGTATATAGTGTTTGTTTTCTTGTTTTTAATCAAAACATTGAAATCAATAGAAAATTATTAAAAAGTGACTTTTGGTGTAAAATCATATATTTTTTTTCGTAAAAGAGATATGGTTTACCTTAAAAAGTAGTAAATTTCCGAAAACTATTAAAAAAAGGGTCATTTATGCAGTTTTAGAAAAACAATATATTAAGGTAAAATAAGGATAAAAGCATAAAAATAGGTAATTTGAGCAATTTTAGAGAAAAAAAATATTGTTGAGAAAAATATGTATTTTTTTTGGTTTTCTTTCACCAACAAATGAAAATATGAAAAAACCCTTGAAAAAGTCACTTTTTAAGCAGAATTTTCTTCTGCATTCAAATTGCATATATTTTACTTGTAAAAGGGGATTTTGTTTAAAATGCCGTTAATACTCCTAAAAACGTTGAAAAACACGTGTTACGACCTAAGGTTAAACCTTGACAAGGTTCCCAACCCAACTGGGGAGACCTGTCAATAAGTGAAGTCAATGAATAGTAAGGCCACGTTACAACGGGTTTAACGCTTTGGGTTAACTCAGGGGTGTAACTAGAAAAGAAAAAAAAAGAATAAAATTAATAAAATGAACATAAGTTCTAGGGGATGGAGACTTAAGAAAAGAGTCTCATATATTCACAAGGTTTATTCACAAATAATTAAGATTAGGAATTAAGTTTAACCAGGATAAAAATAAGTCAGGTCCGTTACCGTTAAGGGAATTATAATCACTTCCAGTAAAATTAAAATAACACAAAAATTACATGTTTCACCTCAAAAATAGGAATAATTCAAGAACTAAGAGACACCAAAATAACTGAGAAAGATCCACACACGCTGGTGATCACATACACACCAGTTCAGAAACCGAATAAATCCCGGATTACACAGAGAAAATAATCACCAGATCACACCATAATAACGTTCACAAGAAAATAGCACCACAACTTGTTAACACCCGTAGCTGAATCACCATAATAAGAAATGAACCCAACACAATGCAATAATGATGCTAAGATAAAGGAAACCGGGCGGGCACCTACAAAATGGCGTACCTGAGGGGATTACACGAATCACGAAAAAACACCCGTCACCACTCTCGCCAAAATACCACAATAAATCAAGGACAAACCCTTACACCAAATAACCCGTAAAACATCTCAACACATTGGTAATAATTGTGCCTAAAAGACAGAATCCTAGCACCAAGAATAAGAACAATAGAAAAATACTCAGCCCGGTACAAAGAGAGACACCACTGCGTCTGGTCCCCTTGCCCCTCGCCCGCTCGCTCAGGTCTGTCTCTCCCCTGACCGGTTTTCGTCCGTCGCGCTTCTCTCTCCCTCCTCGGCGGAGGAACACCATTACGTCACACAACGCCTCTTCCACCTCTAGGCCTTAATTACAACTCCCTAACGCGAACGGAAATTAAACTATTATTCTAACAATACATTTACACAATTATAATATAGATACATGCATCACAAATAAATTCATATATGGCACTACATAATTAGCTTCCCTCGGGGGAGCGACGCGGTGCGTACTCGACCTTCACAGAGCAGCCTTGTTTGTCACATAAATTCCGCTGACCTGGCAAAACGTGACCCGGCTAGTCACCAACGAACCTTCTAGACGCTACGCAGTTATGTGAACATTACAATATATCTACGAATAACGAGATTACATACAATAGATACATACATATAGTAAATAATAGTATAAGGTATATATAAAGAATGGGCTGTCCTGGGAACATTACATATAGTTACATACAAACAAACATTGCTCGCAGGACACCAATAATAATATTTAACGTCAATACCTGACGGTCGTAACACACGTCATTTATGATATTTTTCAGAAAAAAGTATATTTTGGATATATTCAGTGTTTTTTGTTTATTTTTTGATGAAAACAATAAAATAAGCAGAAAAACATCGAAAACTGATTTTTTCAGTGAAAAGAAACTTTTATTCGTGAAATGGCATATACTCCTTTTTTCTGAACTAGAAAAAAGATGGTCTTTCTTAGATAAGATGTTAATTCTCCTAAAAACACTGGAAAGGGGATAATTTATGCAATTTTTAGGGAAAAAAATGAATTGCCATGAAAAGTTAATACATTTCTTGCTTTTTCCTTGATTTTCATTCAAAACATAGAATTGAAAAAAAAAACACTGAAAAGTCCTTTTTGTAAAAAAAATATATATTTTTTTCCTTGAAACTGCTTGTATTACATTTTATGTAACATTAAAAAGATGTTGTTGAAACCAATAAAAAAGTTTAAATAGGGTAGTTTATGTAACTTTAAAGAAAAAAAAGATATACCGTATTGTTCATGTTTTTAAATTAAAACATGGAAACTCAAAGAAAATTACTGAAAAATCACTTTTGGAGGTAAAAACATACTTTTTTATTTCTAAGGGAAGATGGATTTGTCATAAAAAAATTGTAAAACCCTAAAAAAGGTTGAAAAATGGATAATTCAAATCGCATATGTTATACTTGTTAAAGAGGGTTTTATGTAAAATGCCGTTAATACTCTAAAACACTGAAAAAAATGTAATTTATGAAATTTTAGATAGAAAAAAAAATTGTAACATGAAAAAGTTGTTTTCTACAAAATGTGTTTAAACGTCCAAAAAGGTTAAAAATGGGTACTTTGTACAGTTTCAGAGAAATAAAATGTAAATGGTTTTTATTTTCTTGTTTTTAATCAAAATATTGAAATCAATAGAAAATTATTAAAAAGTGACTTTTGGTGTAAAATCATATTTTTTTTCGTAATAGAGATGGTTTTCCTTTAAAAGTAGCATATCTCCGAAAAACATTGAGAAAAGGGTCTTTTATGCAATTTTAGAGAAAAAAACATATATTATCGTAAAATATGTTTAAAAGCATAAAAATAGGTAATTTGTGCAATTTTAGAGAAAAAAATATTGTCGCGAAAAAGAATGTATTTATTTGGTTTTCTTGCATAAACAAATGAAAATATGAAAAAATCCTTAAAAAGTCACTTTTTAGGCAGAATTTTCATCTTTATTCAAATTGCATATATTATACTTGTAAAAAGGGGTTTTGTTTAAAATGCCCTTAATACTCCTAAAAACGTTGAAAAACAGGTCGTTTAGAATTTTATTCAGAAAAAAAGTATATTTTGGCAATATTCAGTGTTTTTTGTTTATTTTTTTTATGGAAACAATGAAATAAACAGAGAATCATCGGTGAAAAGAAACTTTATTTCGTGAAATGGCATATATTCCTTTTTCTGAACTAAAAAAAAAGATGGTCTTTCTTAAATAAGATATTAATTCTCCTTTAAATGCCTAGAAAGGGGATTATTTATGCAATTTTGCGAGAAAGAAATGAATTGCCATGAAACCTTAACATATTTCTTGCTTTTTCCTTCATTTCCATTCAAAACATGGAAATTAAAAGAAAAAACACTGAAAAGTCCATTTTCTTAAAGCAATACATATTTTTTCCTTGAAATGGCTTGTATTCCATTTTAGGTAACATGGAAAACTGATTTTCTTCAAAATGTTGTTAAAACCAATAAAAAGGTTTAAATGAGGTAGTTTATGTAACTTTAAAGAGAAAAACAATACTCTATAGGGAATTGTTCATGTTTTTAATTAAAACATGGAAATTCAAAGAAAATTACTTAAAAACTCACTTTTAAAGGTAAAAACTTTTTTTTTCTAAGAGAAGATGGATTTGTCACAAAAATATTGTAAAACTTTTAAAAACGTTGAAAAATGGATAATTCAAATCGCATATGTTATACTTGTTAAAGGGGGTTTTATGTAAAATGCCGTTAATACTCTTAAAAACTGAAAAAAACGTAACTTATAATATTTTAGATAGAAAAAGTATATTGTAACATGAAAAAGTTGTTTTCTACAAAATGTGTTTAAACGTCGTGACTTTTGGTGTAAAATCATAATTTTTTTTCGTAAAAGTATGATTTTCCTTTAAAACTAGTAAATCTCCAAAAAAACATTGAAAAAAGGGTCATTTATGCAGTTTTAGAGAAAAAAAATATATTATCGTAAAATAAGAAGAAAAGTATAAAAATAGGTAATTTGTGTAATTTTAGAGAAAAAAAATTATTGTCGAGAAAAATAATGTATTTTTTGGTTTTCTTCCACCAACAAATGAAAATATGAAAAAATCCTTGAAAAAGCCACTTTTTAGGCAGAATTTTCGTCTTTATTCAAATTGTATATATTATACTTCTAAAAGGGGGTTTTGTATAAAATGATGTTAATACTCTTAAAAACGTTGAAAAACACGTCATTTATAATTTTATTAGGAAAAAAAGTATATTGTGGCATTATTCAGTGTTTTTTGTTTATTTTTTGATGAAAACAATGAAATAAACAGAGAATCATCGGTTAAAAGAAACTTTTTTTCGTGAAATGGCATATATTCCTTTTTTCTGAACTAGAAAAAAGATGGTCTTTCTTAGATAAGATGTTAATTCTCCTAAAAACGCAGGAAATGGGAATATTTATGCAATTTTGATAGAAAAATATGAATTGCCATGAAAACTAAACATATTTCTTGCTTTTTCCTTCATTTTCATTCAAAACATGGAAATGAAAAGAAAAAAAACACTGAAAAGTCTATTTTCTTAAAGTAATATCTATTTTTTTCCGTGATATGGCTTGTATTTTATTTTATGTAACATGAAAAACGAATTTTCTTCAAAATGTTGTTAAAACAAATTTAAAGGTTTAAATAAAGTAGTTTATGTTGCTTTAAAGAGAAAAAGAATTCTATGTAGCTTATTGTCCATGTTTTTAATTAAAACATGGAAATTCAAAGAAAATTACTTAAAAACTCTTTTTTGGAGGTAAAAACACACTTTTTATTTTTTCAAAAGGAATATGGATTTGTCATAAATATATTGTAAAACTCTAAAAAACGTTGAAAAATAGATAATTCAAGTCGCATATGTTATACATGTAAAAAGGGGTTTTATGTAAAATGCCGTTAATACT
>JAHFWG010000462.1:27189-103969 GCA_020233015.1 Callinectes sapidus | reverse complement strand
CTTGGTGTAAAATCATATTTTTTTTCGTAAAAGAGATAGTTTTCCTTTAAAAGTAGTAAATCTCCGAAAAACATTGAAAAAAGAGTCATTTATGCAGTTTTAGAGAAAAAAAGATATATTATCGTATATATGGATAAAAGCATAAAAAATAGGTAATTTGTGCAATTTTAGAGGAAAAAAATATTGTCACGAAAAAGAATGTATTTTTTTGGTTTTCTTCCATAAACAAATGAAAATATGAAAAAATCTTTGTAACTTTAGAGAGAAAAACAATACGCTCTAGCGTATTGTTCATGTTTTTAATTAAAACATAGAATTTCAAAGAAATTTACTTAAAAACTCACTTTTGGAGGAAAAAACATACTTTTTTTTCTAAAGGAAGATGGATTTGTCATAAAAAAAAATTGCAAAAACCTTAAAAACGTTGAAAAATGGATAATTCAAATTGCATATGTTATACTTGTAAAAAGGTTTTTATGTAAAATGTCGTTAATGCTCCTAAAATGTGAACAAAAACGTAAATTATTAAATTTTAGATAGAAAAAATATATTGTAATATGAAAAAGTTGTTGTCTACAAAATGTGTTTAAACGTCCAAAAAGGTTAAACATGGGTACTTTGTACAGTTTCAGAGAAATAAAATGTATATTGTGTTTATTTTCTTGTTTTTAATCAAAACATTGAAATCAATCGAAAATTATTAAAAATTTACTTTTGGTGTAAAATCATATTTTTTTTCGTAAAAGAGATGGTTTTCCTTTAAAAGTAGTAAATCTCAAAAAAACATTGAAAAAAGGGTCATTTATGGAGTTTTAGATAAAAAAAATATATTATCGTAAGAGAAGGATAAAATCATAAAAATAGATAATTTGTGCTATTTTAGAGAGAAAAATATTGTTGGGAAAAAGATTTTTTTTTTGTTTTCTTCCACCAACAAATGAAAATATGAAAAAAACCTTGAAAAAGTCACTTTTTGGGTAGAATTTTTTTCTTTATTCAAATTGTATATATATATATATATAGATATATATATATATATATATATAGATATATATATATATATATATATATATATATATATATATATATATATATATATATATAAGAACACGTCATTTATGACGTGTTCATTTATGATTTATTTATGATTTATTTATTTTTCAGAAATAAGTACTTTGTTGCAATATTCAGTGTTTTTTTATTATTTCATGAAAACAATGAAATAAGCTGAAAATGATCGAAAAATTCACTTTTCCGGTGAAAATAAACATGAAAATATAAAAAAAATTTGAAAAAAGTCACTTTTTAGGCAGAATCTTTCCTCTATTCAAATTGAATATATTATATTTGTAAAATGAGGTTTTGTTTAAAATGCCATTAATATTCCTAAAAACGTTGAAAAACACGTCGTTTATAATTTTTTTCAGAAAAAAGTATATTGTAGCAATATTAAATTTGTTTTGTTTATTTTTTGATGAAAACAATTAAATAGGCAGAAAATCATCGAAAAATACACTTTTTCGGTGAAAAAAACTTTTTTCGTGAAATGGAATATATTTATTTTCTCTGAACTAAAAAAAAGATGGTCTTTCTTAAATAGGATGTTAATTCTGCTAAAAACGCTGGAAAGGGGATAATTTATGAAATTTTGAGAGAAAAAAATGAATTGCCGTTAAAAGTTAATATATTTGTTGCTTTTCCTTTAATTTTTATTCAAAACATGGAAATAAAAAGAAAAAAAACACTGAAAAATCTCTTTCCTTAAAGAAATATATATATTTTTTCCTTGAAATGGCTTCTTTTACATTTTATGTAACATGAAAAAAGTATTTTCTTCAAAATATTGTTAAAACCAATAAAAAGGCTTAAATAGGGTAGTTTATGTAACTTTAAAGAGAAAAACAATAACCTATAGTGTATTGTTGATGCTTTTAATTAAAACATGGAAAGTCAAAGAAAATTACTGAAAAACTTTTTTTTGGAGGTAAAGATACACTTTTTTTTTTTTCTAAGGGAAGATAAATTTTTCATAAAAATTTTGTAAAACCCTTAAAAACGTTGAAAAATGGATTATTCAAATCGCATATGAAATACTTGTAAAAGGGAGTTTTATGTAATGCCGTTAACACTCTTAAAAACTTAAAAAAAAAAAAAAAAAATTATGAAACTTTAGTTAGGAAAAATATATTGTAACATGAAAAAGTTGTTTTCTACAAAATGTGTTTAGAAGTTCAAAAAGGTTAAAAATGGGTACTTTGTACAGCTTCAGAGAAAGAAAATGTATATAGTGTTTATTTTCTTGTTTTTAATGAAACCATTGAAATCAATAGAAAATTATTAAAATGTGACTTTCGGTGTAAAATCATATTTTTTTCGTAAAAAAGATGATTTTCTTTTAAATTAGTAAATTTCCGAAAAAGATCGAAAAAGGGTAATTCATGCAATATTAGAGAAAAAATATATAATATCGTAAAATAAGGATAAAAGCATATAAATAGAGAATTTTTGCAATTTTAGAGAAAAAAAATATTGTCGAAAAAAAGAATGAATTTTAAAAATTTTCTTCCACCCACAAATGAAAATATGAAAAAACTCTGAAAAAGTCACTTTTTACGCAGAATTTTCTACCTTCTTCAAATTGCATATATTATACTTGTAAAAGAAAATTTTGTTTAAAATGCCGTTAATACTCCTAAAAACGTTGAAAAACACGTCATTTATGATATTTTTCCGAGAATAGTGTATTGTGGCAGTATTTTGTGTATTTTGTTTATTTTTTGATGAAAACTATAAAATAAGCAGAATATCATTGAAAAGTTCACTTTTTCAGTGAAAAGAACCTTTTTTTTCGCTAAATGGCATATATTCCTTTTTTCTAAAGTAGAAAAAAGATGGTCTTTCTTAGATAAGATGTTAATTCTCCTAAAAACGCTAAAAAGGGGATAATTTATGCAATTTTGAGGGAAAAAAATGAATTGCCATAAAATTTTAATATATTTCTTGCTTTTTCCTTCATTTTCATTCAAAACATGGAAATGAAAAGAAAAAACACTGAAAATCCATTTTTTCAAAGAAATATATGTATCTCTTGAAATTGCTTGTATTATATTTCATGAAACATGTAAAAGGGATTTTCTTCAAAATGTTTTTAAAAGGTTTATATAGGGTGATTTATGTAACTTTAAAGAGAAAAACAATACGCTATAGCGTATTGATCATGTTTTTAATTAAAACATGGAAAGTCAAAGATAAATACTTAAAAACTCATTTTTGGAGGTAAAAATATACTTTTTTTTTTCTAAGGGAAAATGCATTTTTCATAAAAATATTGTAAAACCCTTAAACACGTTTCAATATGGATAATTATAATGGCATATATTATACTTGTAAAAGAGGGTTCATGTAAAATGCCGTTAACACTCTTAAAAACTAAAAAAAAAAAAAAAAAAAACGTAATTTATGAAATTATAGAAAGAAAAAGTATATTCTAACATGAAAAAGTTTTTTTCTCTAAAATGTGTTTAAACGTCCAAAAAGGTTAAAAATAAGTGCTTTGTACATTTTCAGAGAAAAAATATGTAGTTTTTATTTTCTTGTTTTTATTCAAATTATTGAAATCAATAGAAATTTACTATAAAATGACTTTTGGTGTAAAATCATAATTTTTTACGTAAAAGAACATGGTTTTCTTTTCAAACTAGTAAATCTCCGAAAAACATTGAATAAAGGGTCATTTATGCAGTTTTAGAGAAAAAATAAATATTATCGTAAAATAAGGATAAAAGAATAAATATTGGTAATTTATGTATATTTAAAGAAAAAAAATAGTCGAGAAAAAGAATGTATTTTTTTGGTTTTCTACCACCAACAAATGAAAATATGAAAAAAACTTTAAAAAGTCACTTTTAAGGCAGAATTTTCTTCTTGATTCAAATTGCATATATTATACTTGTAAAAGGGGGTATTCTTTAAAATGCCGTTAATACTCCTGAAAACGTTGAAAAACACGTTATTTATGATTTTTTTCAGAAAAAAATATATTGTGGCAATATTCAGTGTTTTTTTGTTTATTTTTTGATGAAAAGAATAAAATAAGCAGAAAATTATCGAGAAATTCACTTTTTCGGTGAAATGAAATTTTTTTCGTGAAATGGCATATATTCCTATTTTCTTAACTAAAAAAAAGATGATCTTTATTAGATAAGATGTTAATTCTCCTAAAAACGCTGGAAAAGGGATAATTGATGCACTTTTTGAGTTTATTTTCTTGTTTCTAATTAAAACATTAAAATCAATAGAAAATTAATAAAAAGTGACTTTTGGTGTAAAATCATATATATTTTTTTCGTAAAAGAGATGGTTTTACTCTAAAAGTAGTAAATCTCCGAATAACATTAGAAAAAGGGTCATTTATGCAGTTTTAGAGAGGAAAAAATATATTATCGTAAACTAAGGATAAAAGCATAAAAAAGGTAATTTGTGAAATTTTGGAGTAAAAAAACATTTTCGAGAAAAAGAAGGTATTTTTTGGTTTTCTTCCACCAGCAAATGTGTATATGAAAAAACCCTTGAAATATTCACTTTTTAGGCAGAATTTTCTTCTTTATTCAAATTAAATATAATATACTTGTAAAACGGTGTTTTGTTTGAAATGACGTTAATACTCCTAAAAACGTTGAAAAACACGTCATTTAAGATATTTTCATAAAAAAAGTATATTGTGTATATATTCAGTGTTTTTTGATTATTTTTTGATGAAAACAATGAAATAAGCAGAAAATCATCGAAAAATTCACTTTTTTGGTGAATAGACTTTTTTCATGAAATGGCACATATTGCTTTTTCCTGAACTAAAAAAAAGGTGGTCTTTTTTAGATAAGATGCTAGTTCTCCTAAAAACGCTAGAAAGGGGTTAATTTATGTAATTTTGAAAGAAAAAAATGAATTGCTATGAAATATTAATATATTTTTTTATTTTTCCTTCATTTTAATTCAAAACATGTAAATGAAAAGAAAAAACACTGAAAAATCGTTTTTCTTAAAGAAATATATATTTTTTTCTTGAAATGGCTTCTATTACATTTTATGTAACGTCATAAAAAAGGGATTTTTTTCAAAATGTTGGTAAAAAAAATAGTGATTTATATAGGGTAGTTTATGTACCTTAAAAGAAAAAAACAATACGCTATAGCATATTGTTCATGTTTTTAATTAAAACATGGAAATTCAAAGAAAATTACTGATAAACTCACTTTTTTTTCTAAGGGAAGATGGATTTGACATAAAAATATTGTAAAACCCTTAAAAACGTTGAAAAATTGATGATTCAAATCGCATATGTTATACTTGTAAAAGGGGGTTTTATGTAAAATGCCGTTAATGCTCTTAAAAACTGAAGAAAAAAAACGTAATTTACAAAATATTAGATAGAAAACGATATATTGTAACATGAAAAAGTTGTTTTCTTCAAAATGTGTTTAAACGTCAAAAAATGTTAAAAATGTGTACTTTGTACAGTTTCAGAGAAAAATATGTATATAGTGTTAATTTTCTTGTTTTTATTGAAAACATTGATATCAATAGAAAATTATTAAAAAGTGACTTTTGGTGTAAAATCATATTTCTTTTCGGAAAAGAAATGGTTATCCTTCAAATGTAGTAAATCTCCGAAAAACATTAAAAAAAGGATCATTTTTACAGTTTTAGAAAAAAAAACATATATTATCGTAAAATAAGGATAAAACTATAAAATTAGGTAATTTGTACAATTTTAGAGAAAAAAAAATGATGTTGAGAAAAAGAATGTATTTTGTTTGGTTTTCTTCCACCAACAAATGAAAATATGAAAAAACCCTTGAAAAAGTCATTTTTAAAAAAAGCATAATTTTATTCTTTTTTCAAATTGCATATATTATACTTGTAAAAGATGATTTTGTTTAAAATGCCGTTAATACTCCTAAAAACGTTGAAAAACACGTCATTTATGATATTTTTTTTAGAAAAAAGTGTATTGTGGCAATAATCAGTGTTTTTTGTTTATTTTTTGATGAAAACAATAAAACAAGCAGAAGATCATCTAAAAATTCACTTTTTCAGTGAAACGAAACTTTTTTCGTTAAATGGTATATATTCTACTTTTCTGAACTAGAAAATAGATGGTCTTTCTTAGATAAGATGTTAATTCTCCTAAAAACGCAGGAAAGGGAATTATTTATGCAATTTTGAGAGAAAAAAATGAATTGCCATGAAAAGTTAAAACATTTCTTGCTTTTGATTTGATTTTCATTGAAAACATGGAAATAAAAAGAAAAAAACATTGAAAAATAATTTTTGTAAAAGAAATATATATTTCTTTCCTTGAAATGGCTAGTATTACATTTTATATAACATTAAAAATATGTTGGTAAAACCAATAAAAAGCTTTAAATAGGATAGTTTATGTAACTTTAAAGAGAAAAAAACATATACCATATTGTTCATGTTTTTAATTAAAACATGGAAATTCAAAGAAAATTACTTAAAAACCCACTTTTGGAGGTAAAAACATACTTTTTTTTTCTAAGGGGAGATGGATTTGTCATTAAAATATTGTAAAACCCATAAAAAGGTTGAAAAATGTATAATTCAAATCGCATATGTTATACTTGTTAAAGGGGGTTTTATGTAAAATGCCGCTAATACTCTTAAAAACTGAAAAAAATGAATAATTCAAATCGCTTATGCTATACTTGTTAAAGGGGGTTTTATGTAAAATACCGCTAATACTCTTAAAAACTGAAAAAAACGTAATTTATGAAATTTTAGATAGAAAAAGTATATTGTAACATTAAAAAGTTGTTTCCTACAAAATGTGTTTAAACGTCCAAAAAGGTTATAAATTGGTACTTTGTACAGTTTCAGAGAAATAAAATTTATAGTGTTTATTTTTTTGTTTTTAATCAAAACATTTATAACAATAGAAAATTATTAAAAAGTGACTAATGGTGTCAAATCATTTTTTTTTTTTTCGTAAAAGTGATGGTTTTCTTTTAAAAGTAGTAAATCTCCGAAAAACATTGAAAAAAAGAGTCATTTATGCAGTTTTAGAGAAATAAAATATATATTATCGTAAAATAAGGATAAAAGCATAAAAATAGGTAATTTGTGCAATTTTAGAGAAAAAAATATTGTCGAGCAAGGAATAATTTTTTTGATTTTCTTCCACCAACAAATGAAACTATGAAAAAAACCTTGCAAAAGTCAATTTTTAGGCAGAATTTTCTTCTTTATTCAAATTGCATATATTATACTTGTAAAAGGGAGTTTTGTTTAAAATGACGGTAATACTCCTAAAAACGTTGAAAAACACGTCATTTATGATTTGTCCAGAAAAAAAGCATATTGTGGCAATATCCAATGTTTATTGTTTATTTTTTTAGGAAAACAATGAAATAAGCAGTAAATCATCGAAAAATTCACTTTTTCGGTGAAAAGAAACTTTTTTTCAAAAAATGGCATATATTCTTTTTTTCTGAACTAAAAAAAGATGGTCTTTCATAGATAAGATGTTTCTTCTCCTAAAAACGCTGTAAAAAGGAAATTTATGCAATTTTGAGAGAAAAAAATGAATTGCCATGAGAAAATAAAATTTTTCTTGCTTTTCCCTTCATTTTCATTCAAAACATGGAAATGAAAAGAAAAACCACTGAAAAATCCTTTTTTTTAAAGAAATATATATGTTTTTCTTGAAATTACTTATATTATATTTTATAAAACATGTAAAAGGGATTTTCTTGAAAATATTCTTAAAAAGGTTTAAATAGGGTGGTTTGTGTAACTTTAAAGAGAAAAGCAATATGCTATAGCGTATTGTTTATGTTTTTGATTAAAACATAGAAAGTCAAAGAAAATTACTAAAAAACTCACTTTTGGAGGTAAAAACAAACAAAGGGAAAATGGATTTTCATAAAAATATTGTAAAACCCTTTAAAACGTTTAAATATGGATAATTCAAATCACATATAATATACTTGTAAAAGAGGGTTTTATGTAAAATGCCGTTAACACTCTTAAAAACTAAAAAAAAAAAAAAAAAAAAAACGTAATTTATGAAATTTTAGATAGAAAAAGTATATTGTAACATGAAAAAGTTTTTCTGTATAAAATGTGTTTAAACGTCCAAAAAGGTTAAAAATGGGTGCTTTGTACATTTTCAGATATAAAATATATATAGCTTTGATTTTCTTGTTTTTAATCAAAACATTGAAATCAATAGAAAATTACTATAAAATGACTTTTGGTGTAAAATCATATTTTTTTACGTAAAAGAACATGGTTTTCCTTTGAAACTAGTAAGTCTCCGAAAATCATTGAATAAAGGGTCATTAATGCAGTTTTAGAAAAAAAAATATATTATCGTAAAATAAGGATAAAAACATAAAAATAGGTAATTTGTGTATATTTAAAGAAAAAATATAGTCGAGAAAAAGAATGTTTTTTTTTGGTTTTCTTCTACCAACAAATGAAAATATGGAAAAAAAACCTTGAAAAAGTAACTTTTTAAGCAGAATTGTCTTATTTATTCAAATCTTATATATTATACATGTAAAAGAGGGTTTTGTTTAAAAAGCCGTTAATACTCCTAAAAACGTTAAAAAACACGTTATTTATGATTTTTTTCAGAAAAAAGTATATTGTGGCAATATTCAGTGTTTTTTTGTTTATTGATGAAAACAATAAAATAAGTAGAAAATCACCGAGAAATTCACTTTTTCTGTTGAAAAACACTTTTTTTCGTGAAATGGCATATATTCCTTTTTTCTGAACTAAAAAAAGATGATCTTTATTAGATAAGATGTTAATTCTCCTAAAAACGCAGGAAAGGAGATAATTTAGGCACTTTTTGAGTTTATTTTCTTGTTTCTAATTAAAACATTAAAATCAATAGAAAATTAATAAAAAGTGAGTTTTGGTGTAAAATCATATATATTTTTTTCATAAAAGAGATGGTTTTACTTTAAAAGTAGTAAATCTTCGAAAAACATTGGAAAAAGGGTCATTTATGCAGTTTTAGAGAAGAAAAAATATGTTATCGTAAAATAAGGATAAAAGCATAAAAAAAGGTAATTTGTGCAATTTTTGAGAAAAAAAACATTTTCGAGAAAAAGAAGGAACTTTTTTGGTTTTCTTCCACCAACAAATATATGTATGAAAAAAACCTTAAAAATTTCACTTTTTAGGCAGAATTTTCATCTTAATTCAAATTGAATATACTTATAAAACGGGGTTTTGTTTAAAATGATGTTAATACTCCTAAAAACGTTGAAAAACACGTCATTTTAAATATGATTATAAAAAAAGTATACTCTGGCAATATTCAGTGTTTTTTGCTTATTTTTTTGATGAAAACAATGAAATAAGCAGAAAATCATCGAATAATTCACTTTTTCGGTGAAGAAACTTTTTTCATGAAATGGCGTATATTCCTTTTTTTCTGAACTAAAATAAAGGTGGTATTTCTTATATAAGATGTTAGTTCTCCTAAAAACGCTAGAAAGGGGATAATTTATGCAATTTTGAAAGAAAAAAATGAATTGCCATGAAAGGTTAATATATTTTTTTTATTTTTCCTTCATTTTCATTCAAAACATGGAAATGAAAAGAAAAAACACTGAAAAATCCTTTTTCTTAAAGAAATAGCTTGAATTACATTTTATGCAACGTCATAAAAAAGGATTTTTTTTCAAAATGTTGGTAAAAAAATAGTGATTTATATCGGGCAGTTTATGTAACTTTAAAGAGAAAACCAATACGCTACAGCGTATTGTTCATGTTTTAATTAAAACATGGAAATTCAAAGAAAATTACTGAAAAACTCACTTTTTTTTCTTAGGAAAGATGGATTTGTCATAAAAATATCGTAAAACCCGTAAAAACGTTGAAAAGTGGATAATTAAAATCGCATATGTTATACTTGTAAAAGGGGGTTCTTTGTAAAATGCCGTTAATACTCTTAAAAACTATATATAAAAAAAAAAACGTAATATACAAAATTTTAGATAGAAAAAGTATATTGTAACATGAAAAAGTTGTTTACTTCAAAATGTGTTTAAACGTCCAAAAATATTAAAAATGTGTACTTTTTACAGTTTCAGAGAAAAAAATGTATTTAGTGTTAATTTTCTTGTTTTTAATCAAAACATTGATATCAATAAAAAATTATTAAAAAGTGACTTTTGGTGTAAAATCATATATTTTTTCGTAAAAGAGATGGTTTTCCTTTAAAAGTAGTAAACCTCCGAAAAACATTGAAAAAAGGGTCATTTATGCAATTTCAGAGAAAAAAAATATTATAGTGAAATAAGGATAAAAGCATAAAAATATGTAGTTTGTGCAATTTTAGAGAAAACATTTTTTGACGAGAAAACAATGTATATATATTTTTTTCCACCAACAAATGAAAATATGATGAAAAAACTTGAAAAAGTCACTTTTTTAAGCAGAATTTTCTCCTTTACTCAAATTGCATTCTTCATACTTGTAAAAAAGGGTTTTGTTTAAAATGCCGTTAATACTCCTAAAAACGTCGAAAAACACGTCATTTATAATTTATTTTCAGAAAAAAAGGATATTGATGCAATATTCAGTGTTTTTTGGTAATTTGTTTTATGAAAACAATGAAATAAGCAGAAAATCATCGGTGAAAAGAAACTATTTTTTCGTGAAAAGTCATATATTACTTTATTCTGAACTAAAAAAAAGATGTTGTTTCTTAGAAAAGATGGTAATTTTCCTAAAAACTCTGGAAAAAGGATTATTGATGCATTTTTGAGAGAAAAAAATGAATTGCCATGAAAACTTAACATATTTCTTGCTTTTTCCTTCATTTTCATTCAAAACATGGAAATGAAAAGAAAAAACACTGAAAAATCCTTTTTCTTAGAGAAATATGTATTTTTTCCTTGAAATATCTTGTATTCCATTTTATGTAACATGAATAATGGATTTTCTTCAAAATGTTGTTAAAACCAATAAAAAGGTTTAAATAGGGTAGTTTATGTAACTTTAAAAAGAAAAGACATACTCTGTAGCGTATTATTCATGTTTTTATTTAAAACATGGGAATTCAAAGAAAATTATTTAAAAACTCACTTTTGGAGGTAAAAACATACTTTTTTTCTAAGATAAGATGAATTTGTCATAAAAATATTGTAAAACTCTTAAAAACGTTGAAAAATGGATAATTCAAATCACATGTGTTATATTTGTAAAAAGGGGTTTTATGTAAAATGCCGTTAATACTCTTAATAACTGAGAAAATGTAATATATGAAATTTTAGATAGAAAAAGTATATTGTAACATGAAAAAGTTGTTTGCTACAAAATGTGTTTAAACGTCCAAAAAAGTAAAAATGGGTATTTTGTACAGTTTCAGAGAAAGAAAATGTATATAGTGTTTATTTTCTTGTTTTTAATCAAAACAATGAAATAAATAGAACATTATTAAAAAGTGACTTTTGGTGTAAAATCATATTTTTTTCGTAAAAGAGATGGTTATCCTTTGAAAGTAGTAAATCTCCGAAAAACATTAAAAAAAGGGTCATTTATACAGGTTTAGAGAAAAATATATATAATCGTAAAATAAAGATAAAAGCATAAAAATAGGTAATTTGTACAATTCTAGAGAAAAAAAATTATGTTGAGAAAAATAATGTATTTTGTTTGGTTTTCTTCCAGCACCAAATGAAAATATGAAATAAACCGTGAAAGTCACTTTTAGGCAGATTTTTTTTCTTTATTCAAATTGCATTTATTATACTTGTAAAAGATGATTTTGTTTAAAATGCCGTTAATACTCCTAAAAACGTTGAAAAACACGTCATTTATGATATTTTTCAGAAAAAAGTGTATTGTTGCAATATTCAGTGTTTTTTGTTTATTTTTTGATGAAAACAATAAAATAAGCAGAAAATCATCGAAAAATTCACTTTTTTAGTGAAACGAAATTTTTTCGTGAAATGGCATATATTCCTTTTTTCTAAAATAGAAAAGAGATGGTCTTTCTTAGATAAGATGTTAATTCTCCTAAAAACGCTGGAAAGGGGATAATTTATGTAATTTTGAGTGAAAAAAATGAATTGCCATGAAAAGTTAATAAATTTTTTGCTTTTTATTTGATTTTCATTCAAAACATGGAAATAAAAAGAAAAAAACACTGAAAAATCATTATTGTAAAAAAAAAATTTTTTTTCCTTGAAATGGCTTGTATTACATTTTATATAACATTAAAAATATGTTGGTAAAACCAATAAAAAAGTTTTAATAATTTAGTTTATGTAACTTTAAAGAAAAAAACAATATGCTATAGCGTATTAATCATGTTTTTAATTACAACATGGAAGTTCAAAGAAAATTACTGAGAAACTCACTTTTGGAGGTAAAAACATACTTTTTTTTTCTAACGGAAGATGAATTTGTCTTAAAAATATAGTAAATCCCTTAAAAACGTTGAAAAATGGATAATTCAAATCTCATATGTTATACTTGTAAAAGAGGGTTTTATGTAAAATGCAGTTAATACTCTTAAAAACTGGAAAAAAAGTAATTTATGACATTTTAGATAGAAAAAGTATATTGTAACATGAAAAAAGTGGTTTTCTACAAAATGCGTTTGAACATCCAAAAAGGTTAAAAACGGGTAGTGTGTACAGTTTCAAAGTAAGAAAATGTATATAGTGTTTATTTTCTTGTTTTTAATGAAAACATTGAAATCAATAGAAAATTATTAAAAAGTGACATTTGGTGTAAAATCATATTTTTTTTCGTAAAAGAGATGGTTTTCCTTTAAAAGAAGTAAATCTCCGAAAAACTTTGAAAAAAGGGTCATTTATGTAGTTTTAGAGAAAAAAAAAATTATATCATTGTAAGAGAAGGATAAAAGCATAAAAATAAGTAGTTTGTGGAATTTTAGAGAAAAAAAATATTGTCGAGAAAAAGAATGTATTTTTTTTAGTTTTCTTCCACCGACAAAAGAAAATATGAAAAACACTTGAAAAAGTAACTTTTTAGGCAGAATTTTCTTCTTTATTTAAATTGCATATATTATACTTGTAAAAGGAAGTTTTGTTTAAAATGCCGTTATTACTCCTAAAAACGTTGAAAAACACGTCATTTATGATTTTTTTCAAAAGAAAAGTATGATGTGGAGATATTCAGTGTTTTTTCTTTATTATTTCATGAAAATAATAAAATAAGAAGAAAATAATAAAAAAAATCACTTTTTAGGTGAAAAGAAACTTTTTTCGTGAAATTCAAATTCATTCAAAACATGGAAATGAAAAGAAAAACACTGAAAAATATTTTTTCTTAAAGAAATACATGTTTTTTCCTTGAAATGGCTTGTATTAAATTTTATATAACTTGAAAAAAGGATTTTCTTCAAAATGTTAAAACCAAAAAAAAGTTTTAAATAGTGTAGTTTATGTATTTTAAAGAGAAAAACAATACGCTATAGCGTATTGTTTATGTTTTTTATTAAAACACGGAAATTCAAAGAAAATTACTGAAAAGATCTCTTTTGGAGGTAAAAACATACTTTTTTTTTTCTAAGGAAAGATGGATTTGTCATAAAATAATGTAAAACCCTTAAAAACGTTGAAAAATGAATAATTCAAATCGCATATGTCATACTTGTAAAAGGGGAATTTATGTAAAATGCCGTTAATACTCTTAAAAACTGAAAAAAACGTAATTTATGAATTTTTAGATAGAAAAAGTATATTGTAACATGAAAAAGTTTTTTTCTAGAAAATGAGTTTAAACGTCCAAATAGGTTAAAAAATGGGTACTTTGTGCTGTTTTAGAGAAATAAAATGTATATATTGTTTATTTTCTTATTTTTAATCAAAACATTGAAATCAATAGAAAATTATTAAAAGATACTTTTGGTGTAAAATCATATTATTTTTTCGTAAAAAAGATGGTTTTCCTTTAAAAGAAGTAAATCTCCGAAAAAAATTGAAGAAAGGGTCATTCATGCAGTTTTAGAACAAAATATATATTATCGTAAAATGAGGATGAAAGCATAAAAATAGATAATTTGTGCAATTTTAGAAAAAAAATATATTGTCGAGAAAAAGAGTGTTTTTTTTTTTGGATTTCTTCCACCAACAAATGAGTCACTTTTTAGGCAGAATTTTATTCTTTATTCAAATTGCATATATTACACATGTAAAAGAAGTTTTTTTTTTTTTTATATGCCGTTAATACTCATAAAAACGTTAATACTCATAAACACGTCATTTATGATTTTTTTCAGAAAAAAATATATTGTGGCAATATTCAGTTTTGTTTCTTTATTTTTTGATGAAAACAATGAAATGAACTGAAAATCATAAAAAAAATACTTTTTCGGTGAAAAGAAACTTTTTTCGTGAAATGGCATATATTCCTTTTTTTTTTTAACTAAAAATAAATGGTTCTTCTTAGATAAGATGTTAATTCACCTAAAAACGTTGCAAAGAGGATAATTTATGCAATTTTGAGAGAAAAAAATTAATTGCAATGAAAATTTAATATATTTCTTGCTTTTTTTTAATATCATTCAAAACATGGACAAGAAAAGAAAAAAACACTGAAAAATCTTTTTTCTTAAAGAAATGTATTTTTTTTCCTTGAAATATCTTGTGTTACATTTTATGTAACATGAAGAAGGGATTTTCTTCAAAATGTTGTTAAAACCAATAAAAAGGTTTAAATAGGGTACTTTATGTAACTTTACAGAGAAAAACAATACGCTATAGCGTACTGTTCATATTTTTAATCAAAACAATGAAATTGAAAGAAAATTACTGAAAACTCTCTTTTAGAGGTAAAAACATACTTTTTTTTTTCTTCGGTAAGATGGATTTGTCATAAAAAAAAATGTAAAACCCTTAAAAACGTTAAAAAATGGATAATTGAAATCGCATATGTTATAATTAACACTTTATTAGATAAGATGTTAATTCACCTAAAAACGCTGGAAAGGGGATAATTTATGCACTTTTTGAGTTTATTTTCTTGTTTCTAAATATGTTATAATTGAAAAAGTGGGTTTATGTAAAATGCCTTTAATACTCTTAAAAACTGAAAAAAACGTAATTTATGAAATTTTTGATAGAAAAAGTTTATTGTAACATGAAAAAGTTGTTTTCTACAAAATGTGTTTAAACGTCCAAGAAGGTTAAAAAAATGGGTGCTTTGTACAGTTTCAGAGAAAGAAAATGTATATAGTGTTTATTTTCTTGTTTTTAATCAAAACATTGAAATCAATAAAAAATTATTAAGAGTATTAACGACATTTTACATAAAACCCCCTTTTACAAGTTTAGCATATGCAATTTGAATTATCCATATTTCAACATTTTTAAGGGTTTTGCAATTTTTTTATGACAAATCCATCTTCCCTTAGAAAAAAAAAGTATGTTTTTACCTCCAAAAGTGAGTTTTTCAGTAATTTTCTTTGAAATTCTATGTTTTATTTAAAAACATGAACAATACGCTATAGCGTATTGTTTTTCTCTCTAAAGTTACATAAACTACTCTATTTAAACTTTTTTATTAGTTTTAACAACATTTTGAAGAAAATTCCTTTTTCATGTATCACAAAATGTAATAAGAGCAATTTCAAGGTAAAAATATATATATTTCTTTAAGAAAAAGGATATTTCAGTGTTTTTTTTTTCATTTCCATGTTTTGAATCAAAATGAAGGAAAAAGCAAGAAATATATTAACTTTTCATGGCAATTCTATTTTTCTCTCAAAATTGCATAAATTATCCTTTTTACAGCGTTTTTAGGAGAATTAACATCTTATCTAAGAAAGACCATATTCTTTTTAGTTCAGAAAAAAGGAATATATGCCACTTCACAAAAAAAAAGTTTCTTTTCACCGAAAAAGTGAATTATTCGATGATTTTCTGCTTATTTCATCGTTTTCATAAAAAAAATTAAACAAGAAACACTGAATATTGCCACAATATATATTTTTTCTGAAAAAAATCATAAATGGCGTGATTTTCAACGTTTTTAGGACTATTAACGTCATTTTAAAGAAAACCCTTTTTTACAAGTATATTATATTCAATCTGAATAAAGAAGAAAATTCTGCCTAAAAAGCGACTTTTTCAAGTTTTGTTTCATATTTTTATTTGTTGGTGGAAGAAAACCAAAAAAATACCTTCTTTTTTTCGATATAATTTCTTTTCTCTAATATTGCACAAATTACCTATTTTTATGCTTTTATCCTTATTTTACGATAATATATTTTTCTTCTCTAAAATTGCATAAATGACTCTTTTTCCGAAGGTTTTCGGAGATTTACTACTTTTAGAGTAAAACCATCTCTTTTACGAAAAAAAAAATATATGATTTTACACCAAAAGACACTTTTTATTAATTTTCTAATGATTTCAATATTTTGATTAGGAACAAGAAAACAAACTAAAAAAATGCATAAAATATGCCCCTTTCCAGCGTTTTTTAGGAGAATTAACATCTTATCTAAGAAAGACCATCTTTTTTTTTTTTTTTTTTAGTTCAGAAAAAAGGAATATATGCCATTTCACGAAAAAAAGTTCTTTTCACCGAAAAAGTGAATTTTCGATGATTTTCTGCATATTTTATTGCTTTCATAAAAAAAAACACTGAATATTGTCACAATATACTTTTTTCTGAAAAAAAATCATAAATAACGTGTTTTTCAACGTTTTTAGGAATATTAACGGCATTTTAAACAAAACCTCCTTTTACAAGTATAATATATACAATTTGAATAAAGAAGAAAATTCTTCCTAAAAAGTGACTTTTTAAGTTTTTTTTTCATATTTTCATTTGTTGGTGGAAAAAAAAAACAAAAAAATACATTCTTTTTCTCGACAATATATTTTTTCTCAAATATTACACAAATTACCTATTTTTATGCTTTTCTTCTTATTTTACGATAATATATATTTTTTCTCTGAAACTGCACAAGTGACCGTTTTTTCAATGTTTTTCGGAGATTCAAAACATGGAAATGAAATGAAAAAAACACTGAAAAATCTCTTTCCTTAAAGAAATATATATTTTTTCCTTGAAATGGCTTTTATGAACTAAAAAAAGATGGTCTTTCTTAGATAAGATGCTAATTCTCCTAAAAACGCTAAAAAGGGGATAATTTAGGCAATTTTAAGAGAAAAAAATGAATTGCCTAAAATTTTAATATATTTCTTGCTTTTTCCATCATTTTCATTCAAAACCTGGAAATGAAAAGAAAAAAAAAACAGAAAAATCCTTTTTTTTTCAAAGAAGTATATATGTATCACCTGAAATTGTTTGTATTATATTTTATGAAACAAGTAAAAGGGATTTTCTTAAAAATGTTTTTAAAAAGGTTTAAATAGGGTGATTTATGTAACTTTAAAGAGAAAAACAATACGCTATTAGATATTGTTCATGTTTTTAATTAAAACATGGAAAGTCAAAGAAAATTACTTAAAAACTCACTTTTGGAGGTAAAAACATACTTTTTTTTTCTAAGGCAAAATGGATTTTTCATAAAAATATTGTAAAACCCTTAAAAACGTTTCAATATGGATTATTAAAATCGCATATATTAAACATCTAAAAGAGGGTTTATGTAAAATGCCGTTAACACTCTTCAAAACTAAAAAAAAAAAAAACGTAATTTATGAAATTATAGAAAGAAAAAGTATATTGTAACATGAAAAAAAAAATTTCTACAAAATGTGTTTAAACGTCCAAAAAGGTTAAAAATAAGAGCTTTGTACATTTTCAGATAAAAAATATATGTAGTTTTTATTTTCTTGTTTTTAATCAAAACATTGAAATCCATAGAAATTAACTATAAAATGACTTTTGGTGTAAAATCATATTTTTTTTACGTTAAAGAACATGGTTTTCTTTTAAAACTAGTAAATCTCCGAAAAAAAAACATTGAATAAAGTGTCATTTATGTAGTTTTAGAGAAAAAAATATATATTATCGTAAGATAAGGATAAAAGAATAAAAATAAGTAAATTGTGTATATTTAAAGAAAAAAATAGTCGAGAAAAAGAATGTATTTTTTTGGTTTTCTACCACCAACAAATGAAAATATGAAAAAAACTTTTAAAAAGTCACTTTTTAGGCAGAATTTTCTTCTTTATTCAAATTGCATATATCATACTTGTAAATGGGGGTTTTCTTTAAAATGCCGTTAATACTCCTAAAAACGTTGAAAAACACGTTATTTATGTTTTTTTTTTTCAGAAAAAAGTGTATTTTGGCAATATTCAGTTTTTTTTTGTTTATTTTTTTATGAAAACAATAAAATAAGCAGAAAATTATCGTAAAACTAAAGAAACTTTTTTCGTGAAATGGCATATATTCCTTTTTTCTGAACTAAAAAAAAGATGATCTTTATTAGATAAAAATGTTAATTCTCCTAAAAATTCTGCAAAGGGGATAATTGATGCACTTTTTGAGTTGTTTGTAAGAAAAACACTGAAATCAAAAGAAAATTAATAAAAAGTGATTTTTTGTGTAAAATCATATATATTTTTTTCGTAAAAGAGATAGTTTTACTCTAAAAGTAGTAAATCTCCGAAAAATATTGGAAAAACGGTCATTTATGCAGTTTTAGAGAGGAAAAAAATATATTATCGTAAAATAAGCATAAAAGCATAAAAAAAGGTAATTTGTGCAATTTTAGAGTAAAAAAAATATTTTCGAGAAAAAGAAGGTATTTTTATGGTTTTCTTCCACCAACAAATGTATATATGAAAAAACCTTGAAAAAATAACTTTTTAGGCAGAAATGTTCTTCTTTATTCAAATTGAATATAATATACTTGTAAAACGAGGTTTTGCTTAAATTGACGTTGATACTACTAAAAACGTTGAAAAATACGTCAATTCAGATATTTTCATAAAAAAAGTATATTTTGACAATATTCAGTGTTTTTTTTTTTTTTTTTTTATGAAAACATTGAAATAAGCAGAAAATAATCGAAAAATTCACTTTTTCGTTAAAGAGACTTTTTTCATGAAAATGGACCTATTCTTTTTTTCTGTACTAAAAAAAAGGTGGTCTTTCTTAGAT
Source organism: Callinectes sapidus (assembly GCA_020233015.1). NCBI lineage: Eukaryota > Metazoa > Arthropoda > Malacostraca > Decapoda > Portunidae > Callinectes > Callinectes sapidus. The sequence goes on along the minus strand of JAHFWG010000462.1, from coordinate 84,868 downwards.
AAGATATTAGTTCTCCTAAAAACGCTAGAAAGGGGATAATTTATGGAATTTTAAAAGAAAAAAATGAAATGCCATGAAAGATTAATATTTTAAAAAAATTTTCCTTCATTTTCATTCAAAACATGTAAATGAAAAGAAAAAAACAGGGAAAAATTCTTTTTCTTAAAGAAATATATATATATATATATATATATATATATATATATATCTATATATATCTATATATATATTATATATATAATCTATATATATATATATATATATATATATATATATATATATATATATATATATATATATATATATATATATATATATATATATATTAAATGGCTTGTATTACATTTTATGTAACGTTATAAATAAGGGATTTTTTTCAAAATGTTGGTAAAAAAAAAGTGATTTACATAGGGTAGTTTATGTAACTTTAAAGAGAAAAACAATACGCTATACCGTATTGTTCATGTTTTTAATTAAAACATGGAAATTCAAAGAAAATTGCTGAGAAACTCACTTTTTTTTTCTAAGAGAAGGTGGATTTGTCATAAGAATATTGTAAAACTCGTAAAAACGTTGAAAATAGGATAATTCAAATCGCATATGTTATACTTGTAAAAGGGGGTTTTATGTAAAATGCCGTTAACACTCTTAAAAACTTAAAAAAAAAAAACGTAATTTATAAAATTTTAGATAGAAAAAGTATATTGTAACATGAAAAATTTGATTTCTTCAAAATGTGTTTAAACGTCCAAAAATGTTAAAAATGTATACTTTGTACAGTTTCAGAGAAAAAAATGTATATAGTGTTAATTTTCTTGTTTTTAATAAAAACATTGATATCAATAGAAAATTATTAAAAAGTGACTTTTGGTGTAAAATCATATATTTTTTCGTAAAATAGATGGTTATCCTTTAAAAGTAGTAAATCTACGAAAAACATTAAAAAAGGACCATTTATACAGTTTTAGAAAAAAATATATTTTATTCTAAAATAAGGATAAATACATAAAAATAGGTCATTTGTACAATTTTAGAGAAAAAAAAATTATGTTGAGAAGAAGAATGTATTTTGTTTGGTTTTCTTCCACCAACAAATGAAAATATGAAAACACCGTGAAAAAGTAACTTTTAGGCAGAATTTTATTCTTTATTCAATTTCCATATATTATACTTGTAAAAGATGATTTTGTTTAAAATGCTGTTAACACTCCTAAAAACGTTGAAAAACGCTTCATTTATGATATTTTTCAGAAAAAAGTTTATTGTGACAATATTTAGTGTTTTTTGTTTACTTTTTGATGAAAACAATAAAATAAGCAGAAAATCATTGAAAAATTCACTTTTTCAGTGAAACGAAACTTTTATTCGTGAAATAACATATATTCCTTTTTCCTGAACTAGAAAAAAAGATGGTCTTTCTTAGATAAGATGTTAATTCTCCTAAAAACGCTGGAAAAGGGATAATTTATGCAATTTTGAGAGAAAAAAATTAATTGCAATGAAAAGTTAATACATTTCTTGCTTTTTATATTATTTTCATTCAAAACATGGAAATAAAAAGAAAAAAACACTGAAAAATAATTTTTTAAAAGAAAAATATATATCTTTCCTTGAAATTACTTGTATTACATTTTATATAACATTAAAAATATGTTGGTAAAATCAAAAAAAGCTTTAAATAGGATACTTTATGTACCTATAAAGAAAAAAAAAACATATAACGTATTGTTCATGGTTTTAATTAAAACATGGAAATTCAAAGAAAATTACATAAAAACTCACATTTGGAGGTAAAAGCATAATTTTTTTTCTAAGGGAAGATGGATTTGTCATAAAAATATTGTAAAACCCTTAAAAAGGTTGAAAAATGGATAATTCAAATCGCATAAGTTATACTTGTTAAAGGGGGTTTTCTGTAAAATGCCGCTAATACTCTTAAAAACTGAAAAAAACGTAATTTATGAAATTTTAGATAGAAAAAGTATATTGTAACATTAAAAAGTTGTTTTCTACAAAATGTGTTTAAACGTCCAAAAAGGTTATAAATTGGTACTTTGTACAGTTTCAGAGAAATAAAATTTATAGCGTTTATTTTTTTGTTTTTAATCAAAACATTGAAATCAATAGAAAATGATTAAAAAGTGACTGTTGGTGTCAAATAATTTTTTTTTTGTAAAAGGGATGGTTTTCCTTTAAAAGTAGTAAATCTCCGAAAAAACATTGAAAAAAGAGTTATTTCTGCAGGTTTAGAGAATAAAATATATAGTATCGTAAAATAAGGATAAAAGCATAAAAGTACGTATTTTGTGTAATTTTAGAGAAAAAAAAATATTGTCGAGAAAAAGAATATATTTTTAAGGTTTTCTTCCACCAACAAATGAAAATATGAAAAAACAATGAAAAGTCACTTTTTAGGCAGAATTTTTTTCTTCATTCAAATTGCATATATTATACTTGTAAAAGGGAGTTTTGTTTAAAATGCCGTTAATACTCCTAAAAACATTGAAAAACACGTCATTTGTGACTTTTCCAGAAAAAAAAGTATATTGTTGCAATATTCAGTGTTTATTGTTTATTTTTTTAGGAAAACAATGAAATAAGCAGTAAATCATCGAAAAATTCACTTTTTCGGTGAAAAGAAACTTTTTTCAAGAAATGGTATATGTTTATTACTTCTGAACTTAAAAAAAGATGGTCTTTCTTAGATAAGATGTTAATTCTCCTAAAAACGCTGAAAAGGGGATAATTTATGCAATTTTTAAAGAGAAAAAAATTACTTGCTATAAAATTTTAATTTATTTCTTGCTTTTTCCTTCATTTACATTCAAAACATGGAAATGAAAAGAAAAACACTGAAAAATCCTTTTTTTTTAAAGAAACATATATATGTTTCTTTTGAAATTTCTTGTATTATATTTTATGAAACATGTAAAAGGGATTTTCTTCAAAAAGTTTTTAAAAAGGTTTAAATAGGGTGATTTATGTAGCTTTAAAGAGAAAAACAATACGCTACAGCGTATTGTTCATGTTTTTAATTAAAACATGGAAAGTCAAAGAAAATTACTTAAAAAGTCACTTTTGATGGTAAAAACATACTTTTTTTTCGAAGGGAAAATGGATTTTTCATAAAAATATTATAAAACCCTTAAAAATGTTTAAATATGGATGAATAAAATTGCATATATTATACTTGTAAGAGAGGGTTTTATGTAAAATGCCGTTAACACTCTTAAAAACTTAAAAAAACGTAATTTATGAAATTTTAGAAAGAAAAAGTATATTGTAATATGAAAAAGTTTTTTTCTACAAAATGTGTTTAAACGTGCAAAAAAGGTTAAAAATAGATGCTTTGTATATTTTCAGAGAAAAAATATATATAGTTATTATTTTCTTGTTTTCAATCAAAACATTGAAATCAATAGAAATTTACTATAAAGTGACTTTTGGTGTAAAATCATACTTTTTAACGTAAAATAACATGGTTTTCTTTTAAAACTAGTAAATCTCCGAAAAACATTGAATAAAGGGTCATTTATGCAGTTTTAGAGAAAAAAATATATTATCGTAAAATAAGGATAAAAGAATAAAAATAGGTAATTTGTGTATATTTAAAGAAAAAAAATAGTCGAGAAAAAGAATGTATTTTTTTGGTTTTCTACCACCAAGAAATGAAAATATGAAAAAAAACTTTAAAAAGTCTATTTTCAGGCAGAATTTTCTTCTTTATTCAAATTGCAAATATTATACTTGGAAAAACGGGTTTTCTTTAAAATGCCGTTAATACTCCTAAAAACGTTGTAAAGCACGTTATTAATTATTTTGTTTTCAGAAAAAAGTATATTGTGGCAATATTCAGTGTTTTTTTTTGTTTATTTTTTGATGAAAACAATTAAATAAGCAGAAAATCATCGAAAAATTCACTTTTTCGTTGAAAAAAAAACTTTTTTCGTGAAATGGCATATATTCCTTTTTTCTGAACTAAAAAAAAGATGATCTTTATTAGATAAGATGTTAATTCACCTAAAAACGCTGGAAAGGGGATAATTTATGCACTTTTTGAGTTTATTTTCTTGTTTCTAAATAAAATTATGAAATCAATAGAAAATTAATAAAAAGTGACTTTAAAATGTAAAAATGTTAAAATGTTAAAAAAATGTTAAAATGTGTAAAATCATGTATTTTTTTTCGAAAAAGAGATGGTTATTCTAAAAGTAGTAAATCTCCGAAAAACATTGGAAAAAGGGTCATTTATGCAGTTTTAGAGAGGAAAAAATATATTATCATAAAATAAGGATAAAAAAAGGTTATTTGTGGAATTTTAAAGAAAAAAAATAGTCTTGAGAAAAAGAAGGTATTTTTTTGGTTTTCTTCCACCAATAAATGTATGTATGAAAAAACCTTGAAAAATTCAGTTTTTAGACAGAATTTTCTTCTTTATTCAAATTGAATATAATGTACTTGTAAAACGGGGTTGTGTTTAAAATGACGTTAATACTCCTAAAAACGTTGAAAAACACGTCAATTAAGATATTTTCATAAAAAAAAGTATATTGTGGCAATATTCATTGTTTTTTGTTTATTTTTTGATGAAAACAATGAAATAAGCATAAAATCATCGAAAAATTCACTTTTTCGTTGAAGAGACTTTTTTCATGAAATGGCATATATTCCTTTTTTCTAAACTAAAAAAAACGTGGTCTTTCTTATATAATATGTTAGTTCTCCTAAAAACGCTAAAAAGGTGATAATTTATGCAATTTTGAAAGAAAAAAATGAATTGCCATGAAAGGTTAATATATTTTTTTATTTTTCCTTCATTTTCATTCAAAACATGGAAATGAAAAGAAAAAAACACTGAAAAATCCTTTTTCTTAAAGAATTATATATTTTTTTTCTTGAAATAGCTTGTATTACATTTTATGTAACGTCATAAAAAAGGATTTTTTTTTTCAAAATTTTGGGTAAAAAAATAAAGTGATTTATATAGGGTAGTTTATGAACCTTTAAAGAGAAAAACAATACACTATAGCGTATTGTTCTTGTTTTTAATTAAAACATGGAAATTCAATGAAAATTACAGAATAACTCACTTTTTTTTCTAAGGGAAGATGGATTTGTCATAAAAATATTGTAAAACCCGTAAAAACGTTAAAAAATGGATAATTTAAATCGCATGTGTTATACTTGTAAAAGGGGGTTTTATGTAAAATTCCGTTAATACTCTTAAAAACTATATAAAAAAACTTAATTTACAAAATTTTAGACAGAAAAAGAATGTTGTAATATGAAAAAGTTGTTTTCTTCAAAATGTGTTTAAACGTCCAAAAATGTTAAAAATCTGTACTTTGTACAGTTTCAGAGAAAAAAAATGTATATAGTGTTAATTTTCTTATTTTTAATCAGCACATTGATATCAATAGAAAATAATTAAAAAGTGACTTTTGGTGTAAAATCTTATTTTTTTTTAGTAAAAGAGATGGTTTTCCTTTAAAAGTAGTAAATCTCCGAAAAACATTGAAAAAAGGGTCATTTATGCAGTTTCAGAGAAAAAATATATTTTATCGTAAAATAAGGATAAGAGCATAAAAATATGTAGTTTGTGCAATTTTGGAGATAAAAAATATTGACGAGAAAAAGAATGTATTTTGTTGGTTTTTTACCAGCAACAAATGAAAATATGAAGAAAAACCTTGAAAAAGTCCCTTTTTAAGCAGAATTTTTTTCTTTATTTAAATTGCATATGTCATACTTGTAAAAGGGGTTTTCTTTAAAATGCCGTTAATACTCCTAAAAACGTTGAAAAACACGTCATTTATAATTTATTTTCAGAAAAAAAGTATATTGTAGCAATATTTAGTGTTTTTTGTTTATTTTTTTATGAAAACAATGAAATAAGCGGAAAATCATGGATGAAAAGAAACTATTTTTTCGAGAAATGTCATATATTACTTTTCTCTGAACTAAAAAATAGATGGTCTTTCTTAGAAAAGATAGTAATTCTCCTAAAAACGCTGGAAATTGGATTATATATGCATTTTTGAGAGAAAAAAATGAATTGCCATGAAAACTTAACATATTTCTTGCTTTTTCCTTCATTTTCATTCAAAACCCTGGAAATGAAAAGAAAAAACACTGAAAAATCCTTTTTCTTAAAGAAATATGTATTCTTTCCTTGAAATATCTTGTAGTCCATTTTATGTAACATGAATAATGAATTTTCTTCAAAATGTTGTTAAAACCAATAAAAAGGTTTAAATAGGGTAGTTTATGTAACTTTAAAAAGAAAAGCAATACTTTTTAGCGTATTGTTCATGTTTTTCTTTAAAACATGGGAATTCAAAGAAAATTATTTAAAAACTCACTTTTGGAGGTAAAAACATACTTTTTTTTTCTAAGATAAGATGAATTTGTCAAAAATATTGTAAAACTCTTAAAAACGTTGAAAAATGGAAAATTCAAATCCCATGTGTTATACTTGTAAAAAGAAGTTTCATGTAAAAAACCGTTAATACTCATAAAAACTGAGAAATTTTCTATATGAAATTTTAGATAGAAAAAGTATATTGCAACATGAAAAAGTTGTTTTCTACAAAATGCGTTGCAACGTCCAAAAAGGTTAAAAACGGGTAGTTTGTACAGTTTCAAAGTAAGAAAATGTATATAGTGTTTATTTTCTTGTTTGTAATAAAAACATTGAAATCAATAGAAAATTAATAAAAAGTGACTTTTTGTGTTAATTCATATTTTTTTTCGTAAAAGAGATGGTTTTCCTTTAAAAGAAGTAAATCTCCGAAAAACATTACTAAAAGAATTGTTTATGCAGTTTTAAAGAAAAAAAAATTATATCATTGTAAGAGAAGGATAAAAGCATAAAAATAAGTAGTTTGTGCAATTTTAGAGAAAAAAATATATTGTCGTGAAAAAGAATGTATTTTTTTGGTTTTCTTCCACCAACAAATGAAAATATGAAAAACACTTAAAAAGTCACTTTTTAGGCAGAATTTTCTTCTTTATTCAAATTGTATATATTATACTTGTAAAAGGAAGTTTTGTTTAAAATGCCGTTAATACTCCTAAAAAAGTTGAAAAATACGTCATTTATGATTTTTTTCAGAAAAAAATTATATTGTGGCAATATTCAGTGTTTTTTGTTTATTATTTCATGAAAACATTGAAATAAGGAGAAAATCCTCAAAAAATTCACTTTTTCGGTGAAAAGAAACTTTTTTCGTGAAATGGAATATATTCCTTTTTTCTGAACTAAAAAAAAGGATGGTCTTTCTTAAATAACATGTTAGTTCTCCTAAAAACGATTGAAAGGGGATGATTTATGCAATTTTGAGAGAAAAAAATGAATTGCCATGAAAAGTTAATATATTTCTTCCTTTTTCTTTAATTTTCATTCAAAACATGGAAATGAAAAGAAGAAATACTGAAAAATATTTTTTCTTAAAGAAATATATATTTTTTCCTTGAAATGGCTTGTATTACATTTTATACACTATGAAAAAGAGATTTTCTTCAAAATGTTGTTAAAACCAATAAAAAGTTTTAAATAGGGTAGTTTATTTAAGTTTAAAGTGAAAAACAATACAATATAGCCTATTGTTCATGTTTTTTATTAAAACATGGAAATTAAAAAAAAAAATAATGAAAAACTCACTTTTGGAGGTAAATATTACTTTTTTTTTCTAAGGGAAGATGGATTTGTCATAAAAATATTTTAAAACCCATAAAAACGTTGAAAAATGAATAATTCAAATCGCATATGTTATACTTGTAAAAGAGGGTTTTATGTAAAATGCCGTTAATACTCTTAAAAACTGAGAAAAAAACGTAACTTATGAAATTTTAGATAGAAAAAGTATCTTGTAAAATGGAAAAGTTTTTTTCTAGAAAATTAGTTTAAACGTCCAAAAATGTTAAAAAATGGGTGCTTTGTACAGTTTTAGAGAAATAAAATGTATATACTGTTTATTTTCCTTTTTTCAATCCAAACATTGAAATCAAAAGAAAATTATTAAAAGTTACTTTTGGTGTAAAATCATATTAATTTTTTCTTAAAAGAGATGGTTTTCCTTTAAAAGAAGTAAATCTCCGAAAAAAAAAATTGAAGAAAGGGTCATTCATGCAGTTTTAGAAAAAATATATGTATTATCACAAAATAAGGATAAAAGCATAAAAATAGGTAGTTTGTGCAATTTTAGAGAAAAAAATATTGTCGAGAAAAAGAATGTTTTTTTTTTTTTGGTTTTCTTCCACCAACAAATGAGTCACTTTTTAGGCAAAATTTTATTCTTTATTCAAATTGCATATATTATACTTGTAAAAGAAGGTTTTGTTTAAAATGCCGTTAATACTCATAAAAACGTTGAAAAACACGTCATTTATGATTTTTTTTAGAAAAAAAATATATTGTGGCAATATTCAGTGTTGTTTGTTTATTTTTTGATGAAAACAATTAAATAAACAGAAAATCATAAAAAAATACTTTTTTGATGAAAAGAAACTTTTTTCGTGAAATGGCATATATTATTTTTTTCTGAACTAAAAAATAAATGGTCTTTCTTAGATAAGATGTTAATTCACCTAAAAACGCTACAAAGGGGATAATTTATGCAATTTTGAGAGAAAAAAATGAATTGCAATGAAAATTTAATATATTTATTGTTTTTTTTATTTACATTCAAAACATGGACGTGAAAAGAAAAAAACACTGAAATATCGTTTTTCTTAAAGAAATGTATATTTCTTCCTTGAAATATCTTTTATTACATTTTATGTTACATGAAGAAGGGATTTTCTTCAAAATGTTGTTAAAACCAATAAAAAGGTTTAAATAGGGTAGTTTATGTAACTTTACAGAGAAAAACAATACGCTATAGCGTACTGTTCATGTTTTTAATTAAAACATGGAAATTCAAAGAAAATTACTGAAAAACTCACTTTTAGAGGTAAAAACATACTGTTTTTTGTAAGAAAAGATGGATTTCTCATTAAGATATTGTTAAACCATTAAAAACGTTGAAAAATGGATAATTCAAATCGCATATGTTATACTTTTAAAAGGGGATTTTATGGAAAATGCCATAAATACTCTTAAAAACTGAAAAAAACGAAATTTTTGAACTTTTAGATAGGAAAAAAATATATTGTAACCTGAAAGAGTTGTTTTCTACAAAATGTGTTTAAACGTCCAAAAAGTTTAAAAATGGGTACTTTGTATAGTTTCAGAGAAAGTAAATGTATAAAGTGTTTATTTTCTTGTTTTAATTAAAACATTGAAATCAATAGAAAATTATTAAAAAGTGACTTTTGGTGTAAAATCATTTTTTTCGTAAAAAATCTGGTTTTCTTTTAAAAGTAGTAAATCTCCAAAAAACATTGAAAAAAGGGTCATTTGGGCAGTTTTAGATAAAAAAAATATATTATCGTAAAAGGATAAAAGCATAAAAATAGGTATTTTGTGCAATTTTTGAGAAAAAAAATATTGCTGAGAAAAAGAATATAGTTTTTTGGTTTTCTTCCACCAACAAATGAAAATATGAAAAAAAACTAAAAAAAAGTAACTTTTTAGGCAGAATTTTTTTTCTTTATTCAAATTGCATATATAATACTTGTAAAAGAGGATTTTGTTTGAAATGCCATTTATACTCTTAAAAACGTTGAAAAACACGTAATTTATGATTTTTTTTCAGAAAAAAGTATATTGTGGCAATAATCAGTGTTCTTTTGTTTATTTTTGATGAAAACAATGAAATAAGCAGAAAATCGTCGAAAAATTTACTTTTTCGTTGTAAAAAAACTTTTCTGTGAAATGGCATAGATTCCTTTTTTCTGAACTAAAAAAAAGATGGTCTATCTTAAATAAGATGTTAATTCTTCTAAAAACGCTGCAAAAGGAATAATTTATGCAATTTTGAGAGAAAAAAATGAATTGCCATGAAAAGTTAATATATTTCTTCCTATTTCCTTTATTTTCATTCAAAACATGTAAATGAAAAAAAAAACACTGAAAAATCCTTTTTCTTAAAGAAATATATATATATATATATATATAGATATAAGATATATATATATATATATATAGAATATATATTATATATATATAGATATAAATATATATATATTATATATGGATATATATATATATATTTTTTTTTTTTTAAATTGCTTGTGTTACATTTTATGTAAGATGAAAAAGGGATTTTCTTCAAATATGTTGATGAAATGGATTTGTCATAAAAATATTGAAAAACCCTTAAAAACGTTAAAAAATGAATAATTAAAATCGCATCTGTTATACTTTTAAAATGGGGTTTTATGTAAAATGCCGTTAATAGTCTTAAAAATTGAAAAAAAACGTAATTTATGAAATTTTAGATAGAAAAAGTATATTGTAACATGAAAAAGTTGTTTACTACAAAATGTGTTTAAACGTCCAAAAAGGTTAAAAATGGATACTTTGTAGAGTTTCATAGAAAGAAAATGTATAAAGTGCTTATTTTCTTGTTTTAAATCAAAACATTGAAATCAATAGAAAATTAGTAAAAAGTGACTTTTGGTGTAAAATCATATTAAAAAAATGTACTAAATCTCAGAAAAACATTGAAAAAAGGGTCATTTATAGAGTTGTAGAGAAAAAAATTATATTATCATAAAATAAGGATAAAAGCATAAAAATAGGAAATTTCTACAATTTTATAGAAAAAAATATTATCGATAAAAAGAATATATTTTTTTGGTTTTCTTCTACCAACAAATGAAAATATGAAAAAAATCTAAAAAAAGTCACTTTTTAGGCAGAATTTTTTTCTTTATTCAAATTGCATATATTATACTTATTAAAAAGGATATTGTTTAAAATGCCGTTGATACTCCTAAAAACGTTGAAAAACACGTAATTTATTATTTTTTTCAGAAAAAAGTATATTGTAACAATATTCAGTGTTTTTTGTTTATTTTTTGATGAAAACAATGAAATAAGCAGAAAATCGTCGAAAAATTTACTTTTTCGTTGTAAAAAAAACTTTTTTTTGTGAAATGGCATACATTCCTTTTTTCAGAACTAAAAAAAAGATGGTCTATCTGAAATAAGATGTTAATTCTCCTAAAAGCGCTGAAAAAGAAATAATTTATGCAATTTTGCGAGAAAAAAATGAATTGCCATGAAAAGTTAATATATTTCTTCCTTTTTCCTTCATTTTCATTCAAAACCTGGATATGAAAAAAAAACACTGAAAAATCCTTTTTCTTAAAGCAATATATATTTTTTTCCTTGAAATTGCTTGTGTTACATTTTATGTAAGATGAAAAAGAGATTTTCTTCAAATATGTTGATGAGATGGATTTGTCATAAAAATATTGAAAAACCCTTAAAAACGTTGAAAAATGAATAATTAAAATCGCATCTGTTATACTTGTAAAAGGAGGTTTTATGTAAAATGCCGTTACTACTCTTAAAAATTAAAAAAAAAAAACGTAATTTATGAAATTTTAGATAGAAAAATTGTAACAGGAAAAATTTGTTTTCTACAAAATGTGTTTAAACGTCCAAAAAGGTTAAAAATGGGTACTTTGTAGAGTTTCAGAGAAAGAAAATGTATATAGTGTTTATTTTCTTGTTTTCAATTAAAACATTGAAATCAATAGAAAATTATTAAAAAGTGACTTATGGTGTAAAATAATATTAAAAAAAAGTAATAAATCTCAGAAAAACATTGAAAAAACGGTCATTTATACAGTTATAGAGAAAAAAAATTATGTTACCGTAATATAAAGATAAAAGCATAAAAATAAGTATTTTGTGCAATTTAAAAAATATATATTGTCGATAAAAAGAATATATTTTTTCTGTTTTCTTCTACCAACAAATAAAAATATGAAAAAAACCCTTGAAAAAGTAACTTTTTAGGCAGAATTTTCTTCTTTATTCAGATTGAATATATTATACTTGTAAAAGGATGCTTTTGTTTAAAATGTCGTTATTACTCCTGAAAACATTAAAAACACGTCATTTATGATTTTTTTTTTCAGTACAAAAGAATATTGTGGCAAAATTTAGTGAATTTTGTTTATTTTTTCATGAAAACAATGGAATAAGCAGAAAATCATCGAAAAATTCACTTTTTCGGTGAAAAGAAACTTTTTTCGTGATATTGCATATATTACTTTTTAATGAACTAAAAAAAAGATCTACTTTCTTAGATAAGATGTTAATTCTCCTAAAAACGATTGAAAGGGGATAATTTACGCAATTTTGCGAGAAAAAAAATGAATATCGGTGAAAAGTTAATATATATCTTGATTTTTCATATATTTTCATTGAAAACATGGAAATGAAAAGAAAAAAACACTGAAAAATAATTTTTCTTAAAGAAAAAAATTGTAAAATTCATAAAAACGTTGAAAAATTGATGATTCAAATCGCATATGTTATACTTGTAAAAGGGAGTTTTATGTAAAATGCCATTAATACTCTTAAAAACTGAAAAAAACGTTACTTATGAAATTTTAGATAGAAAAACAAAATGTGTTTAAACGTCCAAAAAGGCTAATTTTCTTCTTTATTTGCTTTGTACAGTTTCAGAGAAAGAAAGTGTATACAGTGTTTATTTTCTTGTTTTTAATCAAAACATTAAAAACAATAGAAAATTACTAAAAAGTTACTTTTGGTGTAAAATCGTATTTTTTTTCGTAAAAGAGATGGTTTTCCTTTAAAAGTAGTAAATCTCCGAAAAACATTGAAAAAAGGGCCATTTATTCAGTTTTGGAAAAAAATATATATTATCATAAAGTAAGGATAAAAGCATAAAAATAGGTAATTTGTGCAATTTTAGAGAAAAAAAATACTGTCGCGAAAAAGAATATATTTTCTTTTCTTCCACCAACAAATGAATATATGAAAAAAATCTTGAAAAAGGCACTTTCTAGGCAGAAATTTCTTCTTTATTCAAATTGAATATATTATACTTGTAAAAGGATGTTTTGTTTAAAATTCCGTAATTACTCCTAAAAACGTTGAAAAACACATTATTTATGATTTTTTTTTTCAGAAAAAAGTATATTGTGGCAATATTCATTGTTTTTTTTTTTGTTTTTTTTATGAAAACAGTAAAATAAGCAGAAAATCATCGAAAATTTTACTTTTTTGGTAAAAAGAAACTTTTTCATGAAATGGCATATATTACTTTTTTTCTGAACTAAAAAAAGATGGTCTTTCTTAGAAAAGATGTTAATTCTCTTAAAAACGATGGAAAGAGGATAATTTTTGCACTTTTTCAGTTTATTTTCTTGTTGCTAATCAAAACATTGATTGAAACAAATTATTAAAAAGTGACTTTTGGTGTAAAATCATATATTTTTTTGGTGTAAAATCGTATTTTTTCGTAAAAGAGATGGTTTTACTTTAAAAGTAGTAAATCTTCGAAAAACATTGGAAAAAAGTCATTTATGCAGTTTTAGAGAAGAAAAAATATATCATCGTAAAATAAGGATAAAACCATAAAAATAGGTAATTTGTGCAATATTAGAGAAAAGAAATATTGTAGAGAAAAAGAAGGTATTTTTTTGGTTTTCTTACACCAACAAATGAAAATAAAAAATAAAAAACGTTGAAAAAGTCACTTTTTAGGCAAGATTTTCTTTTTTATTCAAATTGAATGTGATATACTTGTAAAAGGGGGTTTTGTTTAAAATGACGTTAATAGTCCTAAAAACGTTGAATTTTTTTTTTCAGAATAAAAGTATATTGTGGCAATACTCAGTGTTTTTTGTTTATTTTTTTATGAAAACAATAAAATAAGCAGAAAGTCATCGAAAAATTCACTTTTTCGGTGAAAAGAAACTTTTTTTCTTGAAGTGGCATATATTTTTTTTTTCTGAACTAAAACGAATATGGTCTTTCTTAGGTAAGATGGTAATTCCTCTAAAAACGCTGGAAAGAGGATAATTTATGCAATTTTGAGAGAAAAAAAAGAATTGCCATGAAAACTTAATATATTTCTTGGTTTTTACTTCATTTTCATTTAAAACATGGAAGTGAAAAGAAAAAACACTGAAAAATTCTTTTTCCTAAAGAAATATATATTTTTTTTCCTAGAAATGGCTTGTATTACATTTTGTGATAAATGAAAAAGGGAATTTCTTCAAAATTATGTTAAAACTAATAAAAAGGTTTAAATAGTATAGTTTATGTAACTTTAAAGAGAAAAACAATACGCTATAGCGTATTGTTCATGTTTTTAATTAAATCATGGAAATTGAAAGAAAATTACTGAAAAACTCTTTTTTGTAGGTAAAAACATACTTTTTTTGTAAGGGAAGATGGATTTGTCATAAAAATATTGTAAAACCCTTAAAAACGTTGAAAAATTGATAATTCAAATTGCATATTTAAACTTGTAAAAGGGGGTTTTATTTAAAATGCCGTTAATACTCTTAAAAACTGAAGAAAAAAAAAAGTAATTTATGAAATTTTAGATAGAAAAAGTATACTGTAACATGAAAATGTTGTTTTATACAAAATGTGTTTAAACGTCCAAAAAGGTTAAAAATGGGTACTTTTAACAGTTTCAAAGAAAGAAAATGTATAAAGAGTTTATTTTTTTTTATTTTAATGAAAACATTGAAATGAATAGAAAATGATTAAAAAGTGACTTTTGGTGTAAAACCATATTTTTTTCGTAAAAGAGATGGTTTTCCTTTAAAAGTAGTAAATCTTCAAAAAACACTGAAAAAAGGGTCATTTATGTAGTCTTAGAGAAAAAAAATTATTATCGTAATATAAGGATAAAAGCATAAAAAAAGGTAATTTGGGCAATTTTAGAGATAAAAAATATTGTCGAAAAAAATAAAGGATTTTTTTGGTTTTCTTCCACCAACAAATGAAAATATGAAAAAAAACACTGAAAAAGTCACTTTTTAGGCATAAATTTCTTCTTTATTCAAAGTGAATATATTTTACTTGTAAAAGGAAGTTTTGTTTAAGATGACTTTAATACTAATACTTTAATACTATTAAAGTAATATAGTGTGGCAATATTCATTGTTTTTTGTTTATTTTTTTAATGAAAACAATGAAATAAGCAGAAAATCATCAAAAAATCAGTTTTTCGGTGAAAAGAAACTTTTTATGTAAAATGGCATATATTTTTTTTCTGAATTAAAAAAAATATGGTCTTTCTTAAATAAGATGTTAATTATCCTTAAAACGCAGGAAAAGTGGTTAATTTATGCAAATTTGAAAGAAAAATATGAATTGTCATGAAAAGTTAATACAATTCTTGCTTTTTCTTCATTTTCATTGAAAACATGGAAATGAAAAGAAAAAACACAGAGAAATCCTTTTTCCTATTTTTTTTTTTTCCTTCAAATTCCTTGTATTACATGTTAGGTAACATGAAAAAAGGATCTTCAAAATGTTTTAAATAGGGTAGTTTATGTAACTTTAAAGAGAAAAACAATACGCTATAGCGTATTGTTCATGTTTTTAATTAAAACATAGAAATTCAAAGAACCTTATTAAAAACTAACTTTTGGAGATAAAAACATACTTTTTTTTCGAAAGGAAGATGGATTTGTCATAAAAGTATTGTAAAACCCTTAAAAACGTTGAAAATTGGATAATTCATATTGCATATGTTATACTTGTAAAAGGGAAGTTTATGTAAAATGCCGTTAAAACTCTTAAAAACTGAAAAAATCATAATTTCTGAAATTTTAGATAGAAAAAGTATATTGTAACAAGAAAAAGTTGTTTTCTAAAAAATGTGTTTAAACGTTTATAAAGGTTAAAAATGGGTACTTTGTACAGTTTCAGAAAAAGAAAATGTATATAGTGTTTATTTTCTTGTTTTTAATTCAAAACATTGAAATCAATAGAAAATTATTAAAAAGTGACTTTTGGTGGAAAATCATATATTTTTTTTCGAAAAAGAGATGGCTTTCCTTTAAAAGTAGTAAATCTCCGAAAAATATTGAAAAAAGGGTCATTTATGCAGTTTTAGAGAAAAAATATATATATTATGGAAAAATAAGGATAAAAACATAAAAAATATGTAATTTGTGCAATTTTAGAGAAAAAAATATATTCTAGAAAAAGAAAGTATTTGTTTTGGTTTTCTTTCACTAAAAAATAAAAATATGAAAATATGAAAATATTGAAAAAGTCACTTTTTAGGGAAAATTTTCTTCTTTATTTAAATAGCATATATTATACTTGTAAAAAGAGGTAATAGTAAAAACGTTGAAATCACGTCATTTATAATTTTTTTCAGAAAAAAAGTATATTGTTGCAATATTCAGTGTTTTTTGTTTATTTTTTTATGAAAACAATGTAATAAGCAGAAAATCATTGAAAAAATTACTTTTATGGTGAAAAGAAACTTTTTTCGTGAAATGGCATATATTCCTTTTTCTGAACTAAGAAAAAAGATGATCTTTCTTAGGTAACATGTTAATTCTCCTAAAAAGGCTAGAAAAGGCAAAATTTATGCAATTTAGAGAGAAAAAAATGAATTGTCACGAAAAGTTAATATATTTCTTGCTTTTTCCTTAATTTTCATTCAAAACATGGAAATGGAAAGAAAAAACACTGAAAAATCTGTTTCTTAAAGATATATCTATTTTTTCCTTGAAATGGATTGTATTACATTTTATGTAACATGAAAAAAGGATTTTTTTCAAATTGTTGTTAAAACCAATAAAAAGGTTTAAATTGGGTTGTTTATGTAACTTTAAAGAGAAAAACAATAAGCTATATATTATTGTTCATGTTTTTAAATAAATCATGGAATATCATAGAATATTACTGAAAAACTCACTTTTGGAGATAACAACATACTTTTTTTTCTAAGGGAAGATGGATTTGTCATAAAAATATTGTAAAGCCCTTAAAAATGTTAAAAATGGATAATTCAAATCGCATATGTTATACTTGTAAAAGAAGGTTTTATGTAAAATGACGTTAATACTCATAAAAACTGAAAAAAACGTAATATATAAAATTTTAGATAGAAAAAGTATATTGTAAAATGAAAAAGTTGTTTTCTAAAAAATGTGTTTAAACGTCCAAAAAGGTTAAAAATGGGTACTTTGTACAGTTTCAGAAAAAGAAAATCTATATAATGTTTATTTTCTTGTTTTTAATCAAAATATTAAAATGAATAGAAAAAAATTAAAAAGTGACTTTTGGAGTAAAATCTTTTTTTTTTCGTATAAGAGATGGTTTTCATTCAAAAGAAGTAAATCTAAGAAAAACATTGAAAAAAGGGTCATTTATGCAGTTTTAGAGAAAAAAATATGTTATCGTAAAATAAGGTTAAAAGCATAAAAATAGGTAATTTGTGCAATTTTAGAGAAAAAAATTTTTGTCGAGAAAAAGAATATATTTTTTTGGTTTTCTTCCACCAACAAATGAAAATATGAAAAAAACCTTGAAATACTCAATTTTTAGTCAGAATTTTCTTCTTTATTCAAATTGCATATATTATACTTGTAAAAAGGGGTTTTGCTTAAAATAACGTTAATACTCCAGAAAAAGTTGAAAACACGTCATTTATGATTTTTTCGGAAAAAAGTATATGATGGCAATATTCAGTGTTTTTTGTTTATTTTTTGATGAAAAAAATTAAAAAAAGCAGAAAATCATCGATAAATTCACTTTTTCTGTGAAAAGAAACTTTTTTCGTGAAATGGCATATATTCCTTTTTTCTGAACTAAAAAAAAAATGGTTTTTCTTAGGTAAAATGTTAATTCTCCTGAAAACGCTGGAAAGGTGATAATTTATGAATTTTTTGAAAAAAAAAATGAATAACCATGAAATGTAAATATATTTCCTGCTTTTTCCTTCATTTTCATTCAAAACATTGAAATTAAAAGAAAAAAATACTGAATTTTTTTTTTTTTTAAGAAATATATATATTTTCCTTGAAATAGTTTGGAGAAATAGCATCTTATCTAAGACAGACCATCTTTTTTTTAAGTTCAGAAAAAAAGGAATATATGTCATTTCACGAAAAAATTTCTTTTCACCGATAAAGTGAATTTTTCGATGATTTTCTGCTTATTTCATTGTTTTCATAAAAAAAAACTGAATATTGCCACAATATACTTTTTTTTCTGAAATGAAATCATAAATTACGTGTTTTTCAACGTTTTTAGGAGTTAAACGGCATTTTAAACAAAACGCCCTTTTCCAAGTATAATATATGCAATTTGAATAAAGAAGAAAATTCAGCCTGAAAAGTCTCTTTTTCAAGGTTTTTTTCATATTTTCATTTGTTGGTGGAAGAAATCCAAAAAACCAGAAATGCATAATTTTTATCGACAATATTTTTTTTCTCTAAAATTGCACAAACTACGTATTTTTATGCTTTTATCCTTATTTTACGATAATATATATATTTTTTCTCTAAAACGGCATAAATGACCATTTTTCAATGTTTTTCGGAGATTTACTACTTCTAAAGGAAAACCATCTCTTTTACAAAAAACAAATATGATTTTACACCAAAAGTCACTTTCTAAAAATTATCTATTGATTTCAATGTTTTGATTAAAAACAAGAAAATGAACACTATATACATTTTTTTTCTCTGAAACTGTACAAAGTACCCATTTTTTTGGACGTTTAAACACATTTAGTAGAAAAACACTTTTTACGTTACAACATTATTTTTCTATCTAAAATTTCATAAATTACGTTTTTTTCAGTTTTTACGAGTGTAAAGGCATTTTACATAAAACCCCGTTTTACAATTATAATATATGCGTTCTGAATTTTCCATTTTTCAACGTTTTTAAGAGTTTTACAATATTTTTTATGATAAATCCATCTTCCCTTAGAAAAAAAAGTATGTTTTTACCTCGAAAAGTGAGTTTTTCTGTATTTTTTTAAAAATTTCCATGTTTTAATTAAAAACATGAACAATGCGGTATATGTTTTTTCTCTTTAAAATAAATAAACTACTCTATTTACAACTTTTTATTGGTTTTAACAACATCTTTTTAATGTTACATAAAATATAATACAAGCAATTTCAAGGAAAAATATATATATATTTTTTTACAAAAAGGATTTTTCAGTGTTTTTTTTTCAATGCAATTTGAATAAAGATAAAAATTCTGCCTAAAAAGTGACTTTTTCAAGGATATTTTCATATTTTCATTTGTTGGTGTAAGAAAAAAAATAAAACATTCTTTTTCTCGAATTTTTTTTTCCTCTGAAATTACACAAATTACCTATTTTTATGCTTTTCTCTTTATTTTACAATGATATATTTTTTTCTCTAAAACGGCATAAGTGACCCTTTTTTCAATGTTTTTCGGAGATTTACTACTTTTAAAGGAAAACCATCTCTTTTACGAAAAAAAATATGATTTTGCACAAAAAGTCACTTTTTGATAATTTTCTATTGATTTCAATGTTTTGATTAAAAACTATATACATTTTATTTCTCTGAAACTGTACAAACTACCCATTTTTAACCTTTTTGGACGTTTAAACATATTTTGTAGAAAACAACTTTTTCATGTTACAATATACTTTTTCTATCTAAAATTTCATAAATTACGTTTTTCTCAGTGTTTAAGAGTATTAACGGTATTTTACATAAAACCCTCTTTAACAAGTATAACATATGCGATTTGAATTATCCATTTTTCAACCTTTTTAAGGATTTTACAATATGTTTATGACAAATCCATCTTCCCTTAGAAAAAAAAAGTATGTTTTTACCACCAAAAGTGATTTTTCAGTAATTTTCTTTGAATTTCCATGTTTTAATTAAAAACATGAACAATGCGGTATATGTTTTTTTCTCTTTAAAATAAATAAACTACTCTATTTACAACTTTTTATTGGTTTTAAGAACATCTTTTTAATGTTACATAAAAAATAATACGAGCAATTTCAAGGAAAAATATATATATATTTTTTTTTTACAAAAAGGATTTTTCAGTTTTTTTTCTTCTCATTTCCATGTTTTGATTGAAAATCAATGAAAAAGCAGGAAATGTATTAACTTTTCATTTCAATTCATTTTTTCCCTCAAAATTCCATAAATTATCTCCTTTCCAGTGTTTTTAGGAGAATTAACATGTTATCTAAGAAAGACTATCTTTTTCTAGTTCAGAAAAAAGGAATATATGCCATTTAACGAATAAAAGTTTCTTTTCATTGAAAAAATCATTTTTCGTTGATTTTCTGCTCATTTTATTGTTCTCATCAAAAAATAAACAAAAAACACTGAATTCTGCCAAAATATACTTTTAATTCTGTTTTTTCAACGTTTTAATTCTGCTTAAAAAGTGACTTTTTCAAGTTTTTTTTCATATTTTCATTTGTTGGTGGAAGAAAACCAAACAAATAAATTCTTTTTCTCAACAATATATTTTTTCTCTAAAATTGCACAAATTACCTATTTTTATGCTATAATCCTTAATATATATATTTTTATAAAACTGCTTAAATGACCCTTTTTAATAGTTTTCGGAGATTTACTACTTTTTAAGAAAAACCATCTCTTTCATTAAAAAAAAATATGATTTTACACCAAAAGTCACTTTTTAATAATTTTCTATTGATTTCAATGTTTTGATTAAAAACAAGAAAACAAACACTATATACATTTTCTTTCTCTAAAACTGTACAAAGTATCCATTTTTACCTTTTTGGACGTTCAAACCCATTTTGTAGAAAACAACTTTTTCATGTTACAATATACTTTTTCTATCTACAATTTCCGAAGTTACTTTTTTTTCAGTTTTTAAGAGTATTAACGGCATTTTACATATAACCCTTTTTACAAGTATAACATATGCGACTTGAATTATCTATTTTTCAACGTTTTTAAGAATTTTACAATATATTTATGACAAATCTATTTCTTAAATCCATTTCTTAAAAAAAAAAAAAAAATTTCCTTGAAATTGCTTGCATTACATTTTATGTAACATGAAAAAAGATTTTCTTCAAAAAGTTGTTAAAACCAATAAAAAGGTTTAAATACCTTAGTTTATGTAACTTTAAAGAGAAAAACGAAGCTATAGCGTATTGTTCATGTTTTTAATTAAAACATGGAAATTAAAAAAAAAATTACAGAAAAACTCACTTTTCGAGGTAAAAACATACTTTTTTTTCTAAGGGAAGATGGATTTATCATAAAAAATTATTGTAAAACTCTTAAAAACGTTGAAAAATGGAAAATTCAGAACGCATATATTATAATTGTAAAAGGGGGTTCTATGTAAAATACCTTTACACACGTAAAAACTGAAAAAAACGTAATTTATGGAATTTTAGATAGAAAAATTATGTTGTAACGTAAAAAGTGTTTTTCTACTAAATGTGTTTAAATGTCCAAAAAAATGGGTATTTATACAGTTTCAGAGAAAAAAAATGTATATAGTGTTCATTTTCTTGTTTTTAATCAAAACATTGAAATCAATAGATAATTTTTAGAAAGTGACTTTTGGTGTAAAATCATATTTGTTTTTTGTAAAAGAGATGGTTTTCCTTTAGAAGTAGTAAATCTCCGAAAAACATTGAAAAATGGTCATTTATGCCGTTTTAGAGAAAAAATATATATTATCGTAAAATAAGGATAAAAGCATAAAAATACGTAGTTTGTGCAATTTTAGAGAAAAAAATATTGTCGATAAAAATTATGCATTTCTGGTTTTTTGGATTTCTTCCACCAACAAATTAAAATATGAAAAAAACCTTGAAAAAGAGACTTTTCAGGCTGAATTTTCTTCTTTATTCAAATTGCATATATTATACTTGGAAAAGGGCGTTTTGTTTAAAATGCCGTTTAACTCCTAAAAACGTTGAAAAACACGTCATTTATGATTTTATTTCAGAAAAAAGTATATTGTGGCAATATTCAGTTTTTTTTTTATGAAAACAATGAAATAAGCAGAAAATCATCGAAAAATTCACTTTTTCGGTGAAATTTTTTTTTTTTTCGTGAAATGACATATATTCCTTTTTTTCTGAACTAAAAAAAAGATGGTCTTTCTTAGATAAGATATTATTTCTCCTAAAAACGCAGGAAAGGGGATTATTTATGCAATTTTCAGAGAAAAAAATAGAATTCCATGATAAGTTAATATATTTCTTCCTTTTTCCTTCATTTTCACTCAAAACATAAAAAGGAAAATAAAAAACACTGAAAAATTCTTTTTCTTAATAAAATATATATTTTTTCCTTGAAATTGCTTGTATTTCATTTTAATGTAACATAAAAAAAGGATTTTCTTCAAAATGTTGTTAAAACCAAAAAAAGGTTTAAATAGTGTAGTTTATGTAACTTTAAAGTGAAAAACAATACGCTATAGCGTATAGTTCATGTTTTTAATTAAAACAAAAATTCAAAGAAAATAACTGAAAATCCCACTTATGGAGGGAAAAACATACTTTTTTTCTAAAAGAAGATGGATTTGTCATAAAAATATTGTAAAACCCTTAAAAACGTTGAAAAAAGGATAATTTAAATTCCATATGTTATACTTGTAAAAAAGGATTTTATGTAAAATGTCGTTAATACTCTTAAAATCCAAAATTCTTAATATTATGAAGATTTGGATAGAAAATATATATTGTAACATGAAAAAGTTCTTTTCTACAATATGTGTTTAAACGTCCAAAAAGGTTATATATGGGTACTTTGTACAGTTTCAGAGAAAGAAAATGTATATAGTGTTTATTTACTTATTTTTAATCAAAACATTGAAATCAATAAAAAAATATTAAAAAGTTACTTTTGGTGTAAAATCATATTCTTTCTTCATAAAAGAGATGGTTTTCCTTTAGAAGTAGAAAATCTCTAAAAAAAACATTGAAAAAAGGGTCATTTATCCAGTTTTAGATAAAAAAAAATTATATTATCGTAAAAGAAGGATAAAAGCATAAAAATACGTAATTTGTACAATTTTAGAGAAAAAAATATCTTCGCGAAAAAAACTATTTTTGGTTTTCTTCCACTAACAAATTAAAATATGAAAAAAACATTGAAAAAGACACTTTTTAGGCAGAATATTTTTCTTTATTCAAATTGGTTATTTTATACTTGTAAAAGGGGATTGTGTTTAAATTGCCGTTAATACTCCTAAAAACGTTGAAAAACACGTCATTTATGATTTTTTTTTTCAGAAAAAAGTATATTGTGGCAATATTCAGTATTTTTTGTTTATTATTTCATGAAAACAGTGAAAAAAGCAGAAAATGATCGAAAAATTAACTTTTTCGGTGAAAAGTAACATGAAAATATTAATTTTTTTTTAAAAAGTCACTTTTTAGGCAGAATTTCTTCTTTATTCAAATTGAATATATTATACTTGTAAAATGAAGTTTTGTTTAAAATGCCATTAATACTCCTAAAAACGTTGAAAAACACAACATTTATGATTTTTTTCTGAAAAAAGTATATTGGGGCAATATTAAGTTTCTTTTGTTTATTTTTTTATGAAAACAATGAAATAGGCAGAAAATCATCGAAAAATACAGTTTTTCGTGCAAAAAACTTTTTTCGTGAAATGGTATATATTTTTTTTCTCTGAACTAAAAAAAAGATGGTGTTTCTTAAAAAGAATGTTAATTCTCCTAAAAACGCTGGAAAGGGGATAATTTATGCAATTTTGAGAGAAAAAAATGAATGGCCGTTAAAAGTTAATATATTTGTTGCTTTTTTCTTTCATTTTCATTCAAAGCATGGAAATATAAAGAAAAAAACACTGAAAAATCCTTTTTCTTAAAGAAATATGTATTTTTTCCTTGAAACGGCATTTATTACATTTTATGTAACACGAAAAAGGAATTTTCATCAAAATAATGTTAAAACCAATAAAAACGGTTAAATAGGGTACTCTATGTTACTTTAGAGAGAAAAACAATACGCTATAGCGTATTGTTCAAGTTTTTAATTAAAACATGGAAATTCAAAGAAATTTACTGAAAAACTCACTTTTGGAGGTAAAAACATACTCTATTTTCTAAGGGAAGATAGATTTGTCATAAATATATTGCAAAATCCTAAAAAACGTTGAAAAATGGATAATTCAAATCGCATATGTTATCCTTGTAAAAAGTGGGTTTTATGTAAAATGCCGTTAATACTCTTAAAAATTGGAAAAAACGTAATTTATGAAATTTTAGATAGAAAAACTATATTACAACATGTAAAAGTTGTTTTCTACAAAATGTGTTTAAACGTCCAAAAAGGTTAAAAATATGTACTTTGTACAGTTTCAGAGAAAGAAAATGTATATAGTGTTTATTTTCTTGCTTTTAATCAAAACATTAAAATCAATAGAAAATTATTAAAAAGTGCATTTTGGTGCAAAATCTTTTTTTTTTTTTAATAGATGGATTTCCTTTAAAAGTATTAAATCTCAGGAAAACATTGAAAAAAGGGTAGTTTATGCAGTTGTAGAGAAAAAAAATTATATTATCGTAAAATAAGTATAAAAGCATAAAAATGGGTAATTAATGGAATTTTAGAAAAAAAATATATTGTCGATAAAAAGAATGTATTTTTTTTGTTTTCTTCCACCAACAAATTCGAAAAAAAATTGTTGAAAAAGTAACTTTTTATGCAAAATTTTGTTGTTTATTCAAATTGAATATATTATACTTTTAGAAGGGGGTTTTGTTTAAAATGCCGTTAATACTGTTAGAAACTTTAAAAAAAACCCATGTTTTATTATTTTTTTCAGTAAAAAAGTATATTGTGGCAATATTCAGTGATTTTTGTTTATTTTTTGATAAAAAAAAAAATGAAATAAGCAGAAAATCATCGAAAAATTCACTTTTTCGGTGATAAGAAAATTTTTTCGTGAAATGGCATATTTTCCTTTTTTCTGTACTAAAAAAAAAGATCGTCTTTCTTAGATAAGATATTAATTCTCTTAAAAACGATGGAAAGGGGATAATTTATGCAATTTTGAGAGAAAAATTTAATTGCCATGAAAAGTTAATATATTTCTTGCTTTTTGTTTTATTTTCATTCAAAACATGGAAATGAAAAGAAAAAACACTGAAAAATACTTTTCTTAAAGAAATATTTATATTTTCCTTCAAATATCTTGTATTATATTTTATATAATATGACTAAAGGATTTTCTTCAAAATGTATAAACCAATAAAAAGATTTAAATAGGGTAGTTTATGTAACTTTAAAGAAAAAGAAAAAAAAACGCTATAGCGTATTGTTCATGTTTTAAATTAAAACATTGAAATTCAAAGAAAATTACTGAAGTACTCACTTTTGGAGGTAAAAACATACTTTTTTTTCTAAATGAAGATGGATTTGTCATAAAAATATTGCAAAACTCTTCAAAACGTTGAAAAATGGATAATTCAAATCGCATGTGTTATACATGTAAAAGGGGGGTTTTATGTAAAATGACGTTAATACTTCTAAAAAGTGATAAAAAATTTATTTACGAAATTTTAGATAGAAAAGTATATTGTAACATGAAAATGTTTTTTTTTTTTTCTACAAAATGTGTTTAAACGTCCAAAAAGGTTAAATTTGAGTACTTTGTACAGCTTCAGAGAAAGAAAATGTATACATTGTTTATTTTTTTTTTTAATCAAAATATTGAAATAAATAGAAAATTATTAAAAAGTGACTTTTGGTGTATAATTATATTTTTTTTCGTAAAAGAGATGGTTTTCCTTTAAAAGTAGTAAATCTCCGAAAAATATTGAAAAAAGGGTCATATATGCAGTTTTAGAGAAAAAAATATATATTATCGTAAGATAAGGGCAAAACCATAAAAATAGGTAATTTGTCTAATTTTTGAGAAAAAAAATATTGTCGAGAAAAAGAATATATATTTTTGGCTTTCTTCCAGCAACAAATAAAAATAGGAAAAAAAAAACATTGAAAAATTACCTTTTTAGGCAGATATTTCTTCTTTATTCAAACTGCATATATTATACTTGTAAAACGGAATTTTGTTTAAAATGCCGTTAATACTCCTAAAAATGTTGAAAAACACGATTTTATAACTTTTTTGAGAAAAAAAAGTATATTGTGGTAATATTCAGTGTTTTTTTATTATGTTTTGATAAAAGCAATGAAATAAGCAGTAAATCATCTAAAAATTCATTTTCTCGGTGAAAAGAAACTTTTTTTAAGAAATAGCATATTTTTTTATTTTCTGGACTAAAAAAAGATGATTTTTCTTACATAAGATATTTATTCTTCTAAAAACGCTGGAAAGGAGATAATTTATGCAATTTTGAGAAAAAAAAAGAATTTCCATGAAAAGTTAATATATTTCTTTCTTTATCTTTCATTTTCATTCAAAACATAGAAATAAAAAAAAAAACACTGAAAAATCCATTATTTTAAAGGAATATATATATTTTTTCTTGAAATGGGTTTTATTACATTTTATGTAACATGAAAAAGGGATTTTTTTCAAAACATTGTTAAAACCAATAAATAGGGTAGTTTATGTAACTTTAAAGAGAAAAACAATAAACTATAGTATATTGTTCATGTTTTAAATTAAAACATGGAATATCAAAGAAAATTACTGAAAAACTCACTTTTGGAGATAAAAACATACTTTTTTTCTAAGGAAAGATGGATTTGTCATGAAAATATTGTGAAACCCTTAAATGTGTAAAAATGGATAATTCAAAACACATATGTTATACTTGTAAAAGAGGTTTTTATGTAAAATGCTGTTAATACTATTAAAAACTGAAAAAAAAACGTAATTTATGAAATTTTAGATGGAAAAAGTATATTATAATATAAAAAAAGTTGTTTTCTACAAAATGTGTTAAACGTCCAAAAAAGGTTAAAATGGGTACTTTGTACAGTTTGAGAAAAAGAAAATATAAAAAGTGTTTATTTTCTTGTTTTTAATCAGTATATCAAAATGAATAGAAAATTATTAAAAAAAGTGATTTTGGTGTAAAATCACATTTTTTTCGTAAAGAAGAATGTTTTCCTTTAAAAGAAGTAAATCTCCGAAAAACATTGAAAAAAGGATCATTTATGCACTTTTAGAGAAAAAAAATATATTATCCTTAAATAAGGATAGAAGCATAAAAATAAGTAATTTGTGCAATTTTAGAAAAAAAATATTTTCAAAAAAATAATATATTTTTTTGGTTTTCTTCCACCAACAAAAGAAAATATGAAAAAAACTTTGAAAAAGTCAATTTTTAGGCAGAATTTTCTTCTTTATTCAAATTGCATATATTGTACTTGAAAAAATGGGTTTTGTTTAAAATGCCGTTAATACTCCTGAAGACGTTGAAAAACACGTCATTTATGATTTTTTAAAGAAAAAAAAAGTATATTGTGACAATATTCTGTGTATTTTGTTTAATTTTTGATAAAAACAATCAAATAAATAGAAAATCATCGAAAAATTCACTTTTTCGTTGAAAATAAACTTTTTTCGTGAAATGGCATATATTCCTTTTTTCTGAACTAAGAAAAATATGGTCTTTTTTAGGTAAGATGGTAATTCTCCTAAAAAACGCTGGAAAGGGGATAATTTATACAATTTTGAAAGAAAAAAATGAATTGCCATGAAAAGTTAATATATTTCTTGCTTTTCCCTTCATTTACATTCAAAACATGGAAATGAAAAGAAAAAATACTGAAAAATTCTTTTTCTTAAAGATATATATATTTTTTCTTGAAATGGCTTGTATTACAATTTATGTAACATGAAAAAGGGATTTTCTTAAAAATGTTGTTAAAACTAATAAAAAGGTTTAAATAGTGTAGTTTATGTAACTTTAAAGAGAAAAACAATATGCTATGGCAAATTGTCATTGTTTTTAATTAAAACAAGGAAATTAAAAGAAATTTACTGAAAAAACTCACTTTTGTAGGTAAAAACACTTTTTCTTTTATAGGAATATGGATTTTTCATCAAATATTGTAAAACACTTAAAAACATTGAAAAATGGATCATTTAAATCGCATAAGTTATACTTGTAAAAGAGGATTTTATGTAAAATGCCGTTAATACTCCTAAGAACTGAAAAAAAAACGTAATTTATGACATTTTAGATAGTTAAAGTGTATCGTAACATGAAAACGTTGTTTTCTACAAAATGTGTTTCAACGTAAAAAAAGGTTAGAAATAGGTACTTTGTACAGTTTCAGAATAAGAAAATGTATATAGTGTTTATTTTTTTGTTTTTAATCAAAATATTGAAATCAATAGAAAATTATTAAAAAGTGACTTTTTGTGTAAAATCATATTTTTTCGTAAAAGAGATGGCTTTCCTTTAAAATTAAAAAATCTCTGAAAAACGTTGAAAAAAGGGTCATTTAAGCAGTTTTAAAGAAAAAATATATATTATCGTAAAATAAGGATAAAAGCATAAAAATAAGTAATTTTAGAGAAAAAAATATTGTCGAGAAAAGTATGCATTTTTTTTGTTTTCTTCCACCAACAAATGAAAATATGAAAAAACCTTGAAAAAGTCACTTTTAAGGCAGAATTTTCTTCTTTATTCAAATTGTATATATTATACTTATGAAATAGAGATTTGTTTAAAATGCCGTTAATAATCCTAAAAACATTGAAAGACACGTCCTATATGATTTTTTTTTTTCAGAAAAAATTAAATTGTGGCAAAATTCAATGTTTTTTTAAAATTTTTTGATGAAAACAATGAAATAAGCAGAAAATCATCTAAAAATTCACATTTTCGGTGATAAGAAACTTTCTTCGTGAAATGGCATATATTCCTTTTTTCTGAACTAAAAAAAAATCGTGTTTCATACATATGATGTTAATTCACCTAAAAACGCTGGAAAGGAGATAATTTATGCAATTTTAAGAGAAAAAAATGAATTGCCATGAAAATTTAATATATTTCTTGCTTTTTCCTTTACTTTCATTCAAAACATTTAAATAAAAAGAAAAAAACATTGAAAAATACTTTTCTTAAAGAAATATATATTTTTTTCTTCAAATGGCTTGTATTACATTTTATGTAACATGACTAAAAATGTTAAAACCTATGAAAAGGTTTAAATAGGGTAGTTTATGTAACTTTAAAGAGAAAACCAATACACTATAGCGTATTGTTCATTCTTTTAATTAAAACATGGAAATTCAAAGAAAATTACTGAAAGACTTTTTTTTTTGAGGTAAAAACATCCTTTTTTTTTTTCTAAGTAAAGATGGATTTGCCATAGAAATATAAATCGCATATGTTATACTTGTAAAAGAGGGTTTTATATAAAATGCCGTTAATTCTCTTAAACACTGAAAAAAAAGTAATTTTTTGAAATTTTAGATAAAAAAAGTATATTGTAACATGAAAAAGTTGTTTTCTACATAATGTGTTTAAACATCAAAAAAGGTTAAAAATTGGTACTTTGTACAGTTTCAGAAAAAGAATACGTAAATAGTGTTTATTTTCTTGCTTTTAATCAAAACATTGAAATCAATAGAAAATTATTAAAAAGTGACTTTTGGTGTAAAACATTTTTTTTTTCGTAAAAGAGATGGTTTTCCTTTAAAAGTAGTAAATCTCCGAAAAACATTGAAAAAAGGGTCATAGATGCAGTTTTAGAGAAAAAAATATATATTATCGTAAAATAAGGATAAAACATTAAAAATAGGTAATTTGTTCAATTTTAGAAAAAATATATATTGTCGAGAAAATGAAAATAATTTTTTTTCCTTCCACCAACAAATAAAATTATGAAAAAAACCCTTGAAAAGTCACTTTTTAGATAGAATTTTCTTCTTTATTGAAATAGCATATGTTTTACTTTTTAAAGGTGGTTTTGTTTAAAATGCCGTTAATACTTTTAAAAACGTTAAAAAATTACTTCATTTATGATTTTTTTCAGAAAAAAAGTATACTGTGGCAATATGCAGTGTTTTTGTTTATTTTTTTTTATGAAACAATGAAATAAACAGAAAATCATTGAAAAATTCACTCTTTCGGTGAAAATAAATTTTTTTCCTGAAATGGTATATATATTTATATTTTCTGAACTAAAAAAAAGATGGTCTTTCTTAAATAAGATGTTCTTTCTCCTAAAAATGCTGGCAACGGGATAATTTATACAATTTTGAGAGAAAAAAATGAATTGTCATGAAATATTAATATATTTCTTCCTTTCCTTCATTTTCATTCAAAACATGGAAATTAAAAGAAAAAACACTGAAAAATCCTTTTTTCTTGAAGAAATATATATTTTTTCTTTGAAATGGCTTGTATTACATTTCATGAATATGAAAAAGGGATTTTCTTCAAAATGTTGTTAAAACCAATAAAAAGGTTTAAATAAGGTAGTTCATGTTACTTTAAAGAGAAAAACTATATGCTATAGTGTATTGGTCATGTTTTTAATTAAAACATGGAAATTCAAAGAAAATTAGTGAAAAGCTCACTTTTCGAGGTAAAAACATACTTTTCTTTCAAAGGGAAGATGGATTTGTCATAAACATATTGGAAAACCCTTAAAAACGTTGGAAAATGGATAATTCAAATTGCATATGTTATACTTGTAAAAGGGGGTTTTATATAAAATGCCGTTAATACTATGAAAAACTTTAAAAAACGTAATTTATGAAATTTTAAATAGAAAAAGTATATTGTAACATTAAAAAGTTCTTTTCTTCAAATTGTGTTTAAATGACCAAAAAGGTTAAAAATGGGTACTTCGTACAGTTTCAGAGAAAAAAAAATGTATTTAGTGTTTATTTTCTTGTTTTTAATCAAGACATTGAAATCAATTATCAAATAATTAGATCAATTATTAAAAAGTGACTTTTGGTGTTAAATCATATTTCTTTTCGTAAAAAAAAATTGGTTTTCCTTTAAAAGTAGTAAATCTTCGAAAAACATTGAAAAAAGGGTCATTTATGCAGTTTTAGAGAAAAAACATAAATATTAACGTAAAATAAGGATAAAAGCATAAAAATGAGTAATTTGTGAAATTTTAGAGAAAAAAAATATTGTCCAGAAAAGGAATGCATTTTTTTGGTTTTCATCCACCAACAAATGAAAATATGAAAAAAAACTATAAAAAGTAACTTTTTTAGCAGAATTTTCTTCTATATTCAAATTGCATATATAATACTTGTAAACGGCGGTTTTGTTTAAAATGCCGTTAATACTCCCTTTTTCATGTTACATAAATTGTAATACAAGCCATTTCAAGGAAAAAAAATATATATATATCTTTAAGAAAAAGGATTTTTCAGTATTTTTTCTTTTCATTTCCATGTTTTGAATGTAAATGAAGGGAAAAGCAAGAAATATATTAACTTTTCATGGCAATTCATTTTTTTCTTTCAAAATTGTATAAATTATCCCCTTTCCAGCGTTTTTTAGGAGAATTACCATCTTACCTAAAAAAGACCATATTTTTTTTAGTTCAGAAAAAAGGAATATATGCCATTTCACGAAAAAAAGTTTATTTTCAACGAAAAAGTGAATTTTTCGATGATTTTCTACTTATTTGATTGTTTTTATCAAAAATTAAACAAAATTCACAGAATATTGTCACAATATACTTTTTTTTTCTTTAAAAAATCATAAATGACGTGTTTTTCAACGTCTTCAGGAGTATTAACGGTATTTTAAACAAAATCCATTTTTCAAGTACAATATATGCAATTTGAATAAAGAAGAAAATTCTGCCTAAAAGTTGACTTTTTCAAAGTTTTTTTCATATTTTCTTTTGTTGGTGGAAGAAAACCAAAAAAATATATTATTTTTTTGAAAATATTTTTTTTCTAAAATTGCACAAATTACTAATTTTTATGCTTCTATCCTTATTTAAGGATAATATATTTTTTTTCTCTAAAAGTGCATAAATGATCCTTTTTTCAATGTTTTTCGGAGATTTACTTCTTTTAAAGGAAAACATTCTTCTTTACGAAAAAAAATGTGATTTTACACCAAAATCACTTTTTTTAATAATTTTCTATTCATTTTGATATACTGATTAAAAACAAGAAAATAAACACTTTTTATATTTTCTTTCTCTGAAACTGTACATAGTACCCATTTTTAACCTTTTTTGGACGTTTAACACATTTTGTTGAAAACAACTTTTTCATATTACAATATACTTTTTCTATCTAAAATTTCATAAATTACGTTTTTTTTTCAGTTTTTAATAGTAGTAACAGCATTTTACATAAAAACCTCTTTTACAAGTATAACATATGTGTTTTGAATTATCCATTTTTACACATTTAAGGGTTTCACAATATTTTTATGACAAATCCATCTTTCCTTAGAAAAAAAGTATGTTTTTATCTCCAAAAGTGAGTTTTTCAGTAATTTTCTTTGATATTCCATGTTTTAATTTAAAACATGAACAATATGCTATAGTTTATTGTTTTTCTCTTTAAAGTTACATAAACTACCCTTTTTATTGGTTTTAACAACGTTTTGAAAAAAATCCCTTTTCCATGTTACATAAAATGTAATAAAAGCCATTTCAAGAAAAAATATATATATTCCTTTAAAATAATGGATTTTTCAGTGTTTTTTTTTAATTTCTATGTTTTGAATGAAAATGAAAGATAAAGAAAGAAATATATTAACTTTTCATGGAAATTCATTTTTTTCTCAAAATTGCATAAATTATCTCCTTTCCAGCGTTTTTAGGAGAATAAATATCTTATATAAGAAAAATCATCTTTTTTTTAGTCCAGAAAATAGAAATATATGCTATTTCTTAAAAAAAGTTTCTTTTCACCGAGAAAATGAATTTTTAGATGATTTACTGCTTATTTCATTGCTTTCATCAAAAAATAATAAAAAAAACACTGAATATTACCACAATATACTTCTTTTCTGAAAAAAGTTATAAAATCGTGTTTTTCAACATTTTTAGGAGTATTAACGGCATTTTAAACAAAATTCCGTTTTACAAGTATAATATATGCAGTTTGAATAAAGAAGAAAAATCTGCCTAAAAAGGTAATTTTTCAATGTTTTTTTTCCTATTTTTATTTGTTGCTGGAAGAAAGCCAAAAAAATATATTCTTTTTCTCGACAATATTTTTTTTCTCAAAAATTAGACAAATTACCTATTTTTATGCTTTTGCCCTTATCTTACGATAATATATATATATTTTTTTTCTCTAAAACTGCATATATGACCCTTTTTTCAATCTTTTTCGGAGATTTACTACTTTTAAAGGAAAACCATCTCTTTTACGAAAAAAAATATAATTATACACCAAAAGTCACTTTTTAATAATAAAAAACATTTTCATGTTACAATATACTTTTTCTATCTAAAATTTCGTAAATAAAGTTTTTTTTCCACTTTTTAGAAGTATTAACGTCATTTTACATAAAACCCCCTTTTACATGTATAACACATGCGATTTGAATTAACAATTTTTCAACGTTTTGAAGAGTTTTGCAATATTTTTATGACAAGTCCATCTTCATTTAGAAAAAAAAAGTATGTTTTTACCTCCAAAAGTGAGTACTTCAGTAATTTTCTTTGAATTACAATGTTTCAATTTAAAACATGAACAATACGCTATAGCGTTTTTTTCTTTTTCTTTAAAGTTACATAAACTGCCCTATTTAAACCTTTTTATTGGTTTATACATTTTGAAGAAAATCCTTTAGTCATATTACATAAAATATAATACAAGCCATTTGAAGGAAAATATAAATATTTCTTTAAGAAAAGTATTTTTTAGTGTTTTTTCTTTTCATTTCCATGTTTTGAATGAAAATAAAACAAAAAGCAAGAAATATATTAACTTTTCATGGCAATTAAATTTTTCTCTCAAAATTGCATAAATTATCCCCTTTCCATCGTTTTTAAGAGAATTAACATCTTATCTAAGAAAGACGATATTTTTTTTTTAGTTCAGAAAAAAGGAAAATATGCCATTTCACGAAAAAAATTTCTTATCACCGAAAAAGTGAATTTTTCGATGATTTTCTGCTTATTTCATTTTTTTTATCAAAAAATAAACAAAAATCACTGAATATTGCCACAATATACTTTTTTACTGAAAAAAAATAATAAAACACGGGTTTTTTTTAAAGTTTTTAACAATATTAACGGCATTTTAAACACAACCCCCTTCTAAAAGTATAATATATTCAATTTGAATAAACAACAAAATTTTGCATAAAAAGTTACTTTTTCAAGAATTTTTTTTCGAATTTGTTGGTGGAAGAAAACCAAAAAAATACATTCTTATTATTGACAATATATTTTTTTTCTAAAATTCCATTAATTACCCATTTTTATGCTTTTATACTTATTTTACGATAATATAATTTTTTTTCTCTACAACTGCATAAACTACCCTTTTTTCAATGTTTTCCTGAGATTTAATACTTTTAAAGGAAAACCATCTATTAAAAAAAAAAAAAAAAGATTTTGCACCAAAATGCACTTTTTAATAATTTTCTATTGATTTTAATGTTTTGATTAAAAGCAAGAAAATAAACACTATATACATTTTCTTTCTCTGAAACTGTACAAAGTACATATTTTTAACCTTTTTGGACGTTTAAACACATTTTGTAGAAAACAACTTTTACATGTTGTAATATAGTTTTTCTATCTAAAATTTCATAAATTACGTTTTTTCCAATTTTTAAGAGTATTAACGTCATTTTACATAAAACCCACTTTTTACAAGGATAACATATGCGATTTGAATTATCCATTTTTCAACGTTTTTTTCGGATTTTGCAATATATTTATGACAAATCTATCTTCCCTTAGAAATTAGTATGTTTTTACCTCCAAAAGTGAGTTTTTCAGTAAATTTCTTTGAATATCCATGTTTTAATTAAAAACTTGAACAATACGCTATAGCGTATTGTTTTTCTCTCTAAAGTAACATAGAGTACCCTATTTAACCGTTTTTATTGGTTTTAACATTATTTTGAAGAAAATTCCTTTTTCGTGTTACATAAAATGTAATAAATGCCGTTTCAAGGAAAAAATACATATTTCTTTAAGAAAAAGGATTTTTCAGCGTTTTTTTCTTTTTATTTCCATGCTTTGAATGAAAATGAAAGAAAAAAGCAACAAATATATTAACTTTTAACGGCCATTCATTTTTTTCTCTCAAAATTACATAAATTATCCCCTTTCCAGCGTTTTTAGGAGAATTAACATCCTTTTTAAGAAACACCATCTTTTTTTTAGTTCAGAGAAAAAAATATATACCATTTCACGAAAAAAGTTTTTTGCACCGAAAAACTGTATTTTTCGATGATTTTCTGCCTATTTCATTGTTTTCATAAAAAAATAAATAAAAGAAACTTAATATTGCCCCAATATACTTTTTTCAGAAAAAAATCATAAATGTTGTGTTTTTCAACGTTTTTAGGAGTATTAATGGAATTTTAAAGAAAACTTCATTTTACAAGTATAATATATTCAATTTGAATAAAGAAGAAATTCTGCCTAAAAAGTGACTTAAAAAAAAAAAATCATATTTTCATGTTACTTTTCACCGAAAAAGTGAATTTTTCGATCATTTTCTGCTTTTTTCACTGTTTTCATGAAATAATAAACAAAAAACACTGAATATTGCCACAATATACTTTTTTCTGAAAAAAAATCATAAATGACGTGTTTTTCAACGTTTTTAGGAGTATTAACGGCAATTTAAACACAATCCCCTTTTACAAGTATAAAATAACCAATTTGAATAAAGAAAAAAATTCTGCCTAAAAAGTGTCTTTTTCAATGTTTTTTTCATATTTTCATTTGTTAGTGGAAGAAAACCAAAAATAGTTTTTTTCGCGAAGATATTTTTTTCTGTAAAATTGTACAAATTACGTATTTTTATGCTTTTATCCTTCATTTACGATAATATAATTTTTTTTATCTAATAAAAACGCTGTAAAGGGGATAATTTATGCAATTTTAAGAGAAAAAAAATTAAATTGCGATGAAAAGTTAATATATTTCTTGCTTTTTCATTCATTTTCATTCAAAATATGTAAATGAAAAGAAAAGACACTGAAATATCCTTTTTCTTAAAGAAATATATTTTTACCTTGAAATGGCTTGTATTACATTTTATGTAACATGAAAAATGGAATTTCTTCAAAATGTTACTAAAACCATTAAAAAGGTTTAAATACGGTAGTTTATATAACTTTAAAGAGAAAAACAATACGCTATAGCGTATTGTTCATGTTTTTTATTAAAACATGGAAATTCAAAGAAAATTATTGAAAAACTCACTTTTAGAGGTAAAAACATACTTTTTTTTCTTCAGTAGGATGGATTTGTTATAAAAATATTGTAAAACCCTTAAAAACGTTGAAAAATGGATAAGTCAAATTGCATATGTTATACATGAAAAAGTGGGTTTTATGTAAAATGCCTTTAATACTCTTAAAAAATTTAAAAAAAAAACGTAATTTATGAAATTTTAGATAGAAAAAGTTTATTGTAACATAAAAAAGTTGTTTTCTACAAAATGTGTTTAAACTTCCAAAAAGGTTAAAAATGGGTACATTGTACATTTTCAGAGAAAGAAAATGTATATAGTGTTTATTTTCTTGTTTTTAATCAAAACATTGAAATCAGTAGAAAATTTTTAAAAAGTGACTTTTGGTGTAAAACCATATTATTTTTTCGTAAAAGAGATGGTTTTCCTTTGAAAGTAGTATATCTCTGAAAAACATTGAAGAAAGGGTCATTCTTGAAGTTATAAAAAAATATATATATTATCGTAAAATAAGGATAAAAGAATAAAGATAGGTAATTTGTGGAATTTTAGAGAAAAAAAATGAAAAGAAAAAAACACAGAAAATTCCTTTTTCTTAAAGATATATATATTTTTTCCTTCAAATGGTTTGTATTACGTTTTATGTAACATATAAAAGGGATTTTTTTCAAAATGTTGTTAAAACAAATAAAAAGGTTTAAATAGGGTAGTTTATGTAACTTTAAAGAGAGAAACAATACGTTATACCGTATTGTTCATGTTTTAATTAAAACATGGAAATTCAAAGAAAATTACTAAAAAACTCACTTTTGGAGGTAAAAACATCCTTTTTTTTTCTAAAGGAAGATGTATTTTTCATAAAAATATTGCAAAACTCTTAAAAATGTTGAAAAATGGATAATTTAAATCGCATATGTTATACATGTAAAAGGGGTTTTTATGTAAAATGCCGTTAATTCTCTTAAAAACTGAAAAAACGCAATTTATGAAATTTTAGATAGAAAAAGTATATTGTAACATGGAAAAGTTTTTTCTTCAAAATGTGTTTAAACATCCAAAAAGGTTAAAAATGTGTACTTTGTACAGTTTAAGAGAAAAAAATATATATATGGTGTTTATTTTCTTGTTTTTTAATGAAAACATTGAAATCAATAAAAAATTATTAAAAAGTGACTTTTGGTGTAAAATCATATTTTTTTCGTAAAAGAGATGGTTTTCCTTCCTTTCGAAAAACATTAAAAAAAAGGGTCATTTACGCAGTTGTAGAAAAAATATTTACATTATCGTATAATAAGGATAAAAGCATAAAAATAGGTAATTTGTGCAATTTTAGAGCAAAAAAATATTGTTGAGAAAAATAATGTATTTTTTTGGTTGTCTTCTACCAACAAATGAAAATATGAAAAAAACTTGAAAAAGTCACTTTTTAGGCAGAATTTTCTTCTTTTTTTTCAAATTGCATATATTATACTTGTTAAAGAGGATTTTGTTTAAAATGCCGTTAAAACTCCTAAAAAACGTTGAAAAACACGTCATTTATGATATTTTTCAGAAAAAAGTATATTGTGGCAATATTCAGTGTTTTGTTTATTTTTTTTTTTTTTATGAAAACGATAAAATAAGCAGAAAATCATCGAAAAATTCGTTTTTTCTGTGAAAAGAACATTTTCTGGTAAAATAGCATAAACTCCTTTTTTCGTAACTAGAAAAAAGATGGTCTTTCTTAGATAAGATGTTATTTCTCCTAAAAACAATGGAAAGAGGATAATTTATGCAATTTTGAGGAAAGAAAAGTGAATTGCCATTTAAAGTTAATGTATTTCTTCCTTTTTCCTTGATTTTCATTGAAAACATGGAAATGAAAAGAAAAAACACAGAAATATAATTTTGGTAAAATAAATATATATATTTTTTTCCTTGAAATGGCTTGTATTACATTTTATGTAACAATAAAAACATGCATTTAAAAACAATAAAAAGGTTTAAATAGGGTAGTTTATGTAACTTTAAAGAGAAAAAAACATATACCGTATTATTCATGTTTTTAATTAAAACATGGAAATTCAAAGAAAATCACTTTAAACTCACTTTTGGAGGTCAAAACATACTTTTTTTTCTAGGAGAAGAAGGATTTGTCATGAAAATATTGTAAAACCCTTAAAATCGTTGAAAAATGGATAACTCAAATCGCATATGTTATACTTGTAAAAAGGGGTTTTATGTAAAATGCCGTTAATAGTCTTAAAAACTGAAAAAAACTTAATTTATGACATTTTAGATAGAAAAAAATATATTGTAACATGAAAAAGTTTTTTGCTACAAAACGTGTTTCAACGTCGAAAAAGGTTAAAAATGGGTACTTTGTACAGTTTCAGAGAAAGAAAATGTACATAGGATTTTTTTCTTTTTTTTAATCAAATCTTTGAAATATATAGAAAATTATTATGAAGTGACTTTAGGTGTAAAATCATATTTTTTTTTGTAAAAGAGATGGTTTCCCTTTAAAAGTAGTAAATCTCCGAAAAACACTGGAAAAAGGGTCATTTATGCAGTTTTAGAGGAAAACAAAATATATTTTCGTAAACGAAGTATTAAAGCATAAAAATAGGTAATTTGTGCAATTTTAGAGAAAAAAAAATATAGTCGAGAAATACAATGCATTTTTTTTTTGTTTTTTTTCCACCAAAAAATGAAAATATGAAAAAAAACCCTTGAAAAAGTAACTTTTTAGGCAGAATTCAAAATAAAAATTCTGAAAAACTCACTTTTGGAGGTAAAAACATACCTTTTTTTGTAAGGGAAGATGGATTTGTCATAAAAATACTGTAAAACCCTTAAAAACGTTGAAAAATGGATAACTCAAATCGCACATGTTATACTTGTAAAAGGGGGTTTTATGTAAAATGCCTTTAATACTCTTAAAAATTGAAAAAAACGTAATTAATGAAATTTTAGATAGAAAAATATATTGTAACATGAAAAAGTTGTTTTCTACAAAATGTGTTTAAACGTCCAAAAAGGTTAAAAAAGGGTACTTTGTATAGTTTCAGAGAAAGAAATTGTACATAGTGTTTTATTATCTTCTTTTTAATCAAAACATTGAAATCAATAGAAAATTATTAAAAAGTGTCATTTGGTGTAAAATCATATTGTTTTTTTCGAAAAAGTGATAATTTCCCTTTAAAAGTAGTAAAACTCTAAAAAAAACATTGAAAAAGTGTCGTTTATGCAGTTTTAGAGAAAAAAATATATATTATCGTATAATAAGGATATTATACTTGTAAAAGTGGGTTTTGTTTAAAATGCCGTTAATACTGCTAGAAACGTTGAAAAACACGTCATTTTATTATTATTTTCAGAAAAAAGTATTTTGTGGCAATATCCAGTGTTTTTCTTTATTTTTTGACGAAAACAATGAAATAAGCAGAAAACCATCGATGAATTCACTTTTTCGGTGAAAAGAAACTTTTTTCGTGAAATGGCATATATTTCTTTTTTCTGAATTAAAAAAAAGATGGTCTTTCTTAGATGAGATGTTAATTCCCCTAAAAATGCCCGAAAGTGGATAATTTATGCAATTTTGAGAGAAAAAAATGAATTGCCATGAAAAGTTAATATATTTCTTACTTTTTCCTTCATTCTCATTCAAAACATGGAAATGAAAAGAAAAAACATTGAAAAATCCTTTTTCTTAAAGAAATATATATTTTTTCCTTGAAATGGCTTGTATTACATTTTATGTAACATGATAAAGGCATTTTCTTAAAAATGTTGTTAAAACAAATAAAAAGGTTTAAATAGGGTTGTTTATGTAACTTTGAAGAGAAAAAAAAACGCTATAGCGTATCGTTCATGTTTTAAATAAATACATGAAAATTCAAAGAAAATTACTGAAAAACTCACTTTTGGTGGTAAAAACATACTTTTTTCTAAGGAAAGATGGATTTGTCATAAAATATTATAAAACCCTTAAAAACGTTGAAAAATGGATCATTCAAATCCCATATGTTATAATTGTAAAATGGTTTTTTTTTGTAAAATTTCGTTAATACTCTTATAAATTAAAAGAAAGAAAATGTATGAAATTTTAGATAGAAAATGTATATTGTAACATAAAAAATTTTTTTTACAAAATGTGTTTAAATGTCCAAAAAGGTTAAAAATGGGTACTTTGTATAGTTTCAGAGAAAGAAAATGTATATAGTCTTTATTTTCTTTCATTTCATCATAACATTAAAATCACTAGAAAATTATTAAAAAAGTATTTTTGGTGTAAAATCATTTATTTTTTCGTAAAAGAGATGGTTTTTCTCTAAAAGTAGTAAATCTTCGAAAAACATTGAAAAAAGAGTCAATTATGCAATTTTAGAGAAAAATATATATTATAGTAAAATAAAGATAAAAGCATAAAAATAGGTAATTTGTGTAATTTTACAGAAAAAAATTTTGTCGAGAAAAAAAAAGTATTTTTTTGGTTTTCTTACTCCAACAAATGAAAATATGAAAAAAACCTTGAAAAAGTCACTTTTCAGGCATAATTTTCTTCTTTATTCAAATTGCATATATTATACTTGTAAAAAGGGGTTTTGTTTAAAATATCGTTAATACTCCTAAAAACGTTGTAAAACACGTCATTTATGATTTTTTTTTCAGAAAAAAGATATATTGTGGCAATATTCAGTGTATTTTGTTTTAGTTTTTTTATGAAAACAATGAAATAAACAGAAAATCATCGAAAAATTCACTTTTTCGTTTTTTTTTTTTTCGTGAAATGGCATATATTCCTTTTTTTCTGAACTAAAAAAAGGGTATCTTTCTTAGATAAGATGTTAAATCTCCTAAAAACGCTGGAAAGGGGATAATTTATGCAATTTTGAGAAAAAAAATGAATTGCCATGAAAAGTTAATATACTGTATTTCTTGCTTTTTCCTTCATTTTCATTCAAAACGTGGAAATGAAAAGAAAAAACACTGAAAAATCCTTTTTCGTAAAGAAATATATATATTTTTTCTTAAATTGGCTTGTAGTACATTTTATGTAACATGAAAAAAGGATTTTCTTCAAAATGTTGTTAAAACTAATAAAAAGTACTGAAAAACTCACTTTTAAGGGAAAAACATACTTTTTTTTCTAGGGGAAGATGGATTTGTCATAAAAATATTGTAAAACTTTTAAAAACGTTGAAAATGGATAAGTCAACTCGCACATGTTATACTTGTAAAAGGGGGTTTTATGAAAAATGCCTTCAATACTCATAAAAATTGAAAAAAAACGTAATTAATGAAATTTTAGATAGAAAGAGTATATTGTAACATGAAAAAGTTGTTTATATACAAAATGTGTTTAAACGTCCAAAAAGGTTTAAAATGGATACTTTGTACAGTTTCAGAGAAACGAATTGTATATAGTATTTATTATCTTCTTTTTAATCAAAACATTGAAATCAATAGAAAATTATTAAAAAGTGACTTTTGGTGTAAAATCATATTGTTTTTTTTCGTAAAAGTGATGGTTTTCCTTTAAAAGTAGTAAATCTCCGAAAAACATTGAAAAATAGTCGTTTATGCAGTTTTAGAGAAAAAAATATATATTATCGTAAAATAAGGATAAAAGCATAAAAAAAGGTAATTTGTGCAATTTTAGAGAAAAAAAATATTGTCAAAACAGGGTGTTTTAAGTAACTTTAAA
Organism: Callinectes sapidus; assembly: GCA_020233015.1. Classification (NCBI taxonomy): domain Eukaryota; kingdom Metazoa; phylum Arthropoda; class Malacostraca; order Decapoda; family Portunidae; genus Callinectes; species Callinectes sapidus. The sequence continues at coordinate 42,974 of JAHFWG010000462.1, read as the reverse complement.
GAGAAAAACAATTCGCTATAGCGTATTGTCCATGTTTTTAATTATAACATGGAAATTCAAAGTAAATTACTGAAAAACTCACGTTTGGAGGTAAAAACATACTTTTTTTTTTCTAAGAAAAGATGGATTTGTCATAAAAATATTGTAAAAAAAAATTCAAATCGCATATGTTATATTTGTAGAAGGGCGTTTTATGTAGAATGCCCTTAATACTCTTAAAAACTGAAAAAACGTAATTTATGAAATTTTAGATAGAAAAAGTATATTGTAACATGAAAAAGTTTTTTCCAGAAAATGAGTTTAAACGTCCAAAAATGTTAAAAATGGGTACTTTGTACAGTTTCAGATAAAAGAAAATATATATAGTGTTTATTTTCTTGTTTTTAATGAAAACATTGAAATCAATAGAAAATTATTAAAAACTTACTTTTGGTGGAAAATCATATATTTTTTTTCGTAAAAGAGATGGTTTTCCTTTAAAAGCAGTAAATTTCCGAAAAACATTGAAAAAAGGGTCATTTATGCAGTTTTAGAGAAAAAAAATATATATATATATTATCGTAAAATAAGGATAAAAGCATAAACATAGGTAATTTGTGCAATTTTAGAGAAAAAAAAATGGTCGAGTAAAAGAATGTATTTTTTTGGTTTTCTTCCGCCAACAAATGAAAATATGATAAAAACCTTGAAATAGTCACTTTTTAGGCAGAATTTTCTTCTTTATTCAAATTGCATACATTATACTTGTATAAGGGGGTTTTGTTTAAAATGCCGTTAATACTCCTAAAAACGTTGAAAAACACGTCATTTATGATTTTTTTTCAGAAAAAAATTATATTGTGGCAATATTCAGTGTTTTTTCTTTATTTTTTGATGAAAACAATGAAATAAGCTGAAAAACATCGAAAAGTTCACTTTTTCGGTGAAAAGAAACTTTTTTTCGTGAAATGGCATATATTCATTTTTTCTGAACTAAAAAAAAGATAAGATTTCAATTCTCCTTAAAACGCTGGAAAGGGGATAATTTATGCAATTATGATAGAAAAAAATGAATTGCCATGAAAAGTTAATATATTTCTTGCTTTTTCCTTTATTTTCATTCAAAATATGGAAATGAAAAGAAAAGAACACTGGAAAATCCTTTTTCTTAAAGAAATATATATTTTCCCTTGAAATGGCTTGTATTACATTTTATGTAACATGAAAAAAGGATTTTCTTCAAAATGTTGTTAAAACCAATAAAAAAGTTTAAATAAGGTAGCTTATTTAAGTTTAAAGAGAAAAACAATACGCTATAGCGTATTTTTCATGCTTTTAATTAAATCATGGAAATTGAAAGAAATTTAGTGAAAAAACTCAGTTTTGGAAGTAAAAACATATTTTTTTTCCAAAGGGAAGATCGATTTGTCATAAAAATATTGTAATATCCTTGAAAACGTTGAAAAGTGCATAATTCAAATCGCATATGTTATAGTTGTATAATGGTGTTTCATGTAAAATGCCGTTAATACACTTAAAAACTTGAAAAAACGTAATTTATGAAATTTTAGATAGAAAAAAATAACTTTTTTAGGCAGCATTGTCTTCTTTATTCTAACTGTATATATTATACTTATAATAGGTGTTTTTGTTTAAAATGCCGTTTATACTCGTAAAAACGTTGAAAAACATGTCATTTATGATTCTTTTTTCAGAAAAAAAGTATATTGTTGCAATATTCTGTGTTTTTTGTTTATTTTTTAATTAAAACAATTATATAAGCTGAAAATCATCGAAAAATTCACTTTTTCGTTGAAAAGAAACTTTTTTCGTGAAATGGCATATATTCCTTTTTTCTGAACAAAAAAAAAGATGGTCTTTCTTAGATAAGATGTTAATTCTCCTAAAAACGCTGGAATGAGGATAATTTATGCAATTTTGAGAGAAAAAAATGAATTGCCATGAAAAGTTAATATATTTCTTGCTTTTTCCTTCATTTTCTTTCAAAACATGGAAATTAAAAGAAAAAACACTGAAAAATCCTTATTCTTGAAAAATAATATATTTTTACATTGAAATGGCTTGTATTACATTTTATGTAACATTGAAAAGAGATTTTCTTCAAAATGTTGTTATAAACAATAAAAAGGTTTAAATAGGGTAGTTTATGTAACTTTAAAGAGAAAAAAAAAACGCTATAGCGTATTGATCATGTTTTTAATTAAAACATGGAAATTCAAAGAAAAATACTGAAAAACTCACTTTTAAGGGAAAAACATACTTTTTTTTCTAGGGGAAGATGGATTTGTCATAAAAATATTGTAAAACTTTTAAAAACGTTGAAAATGGATAATTCAAATCGCATATGTTATACTTGTAAAAGGGGGTTTTATGTAAAATGCCGTTAATACTCTTAAAAACTGAAAAAAAACGTAATATATGATATTATAGATAGAAAAAGTATATTGTAACATTAAAAAGTCGTTTTCTACAAAATGTGTTTAAACGTCCAAAAATGTTAAAAATGGGTACTTTGTACAGTTTCAGAGAAAGAAAATGTATAAAGTGTTTATTTTCTTGTTTTTAATCAAAACATTGAAATTAATAGAAAATTAAAAAGTTACACTTGGTGTAAAATCATATTTGTTTATTCGTAAAAGAGATAGTTTTCCTTTAAAAGTAATAAATCTCCGAAAAACATTGAAAAAAGGGTAATTTATGCAGTTTTAGAGAAAAAAATATATATTGTCGTAAAATAAAGATAAAAGCATAAAAATGGGTGATTTGTGTAATTTTAGAGAAAAAAAATATTGTCGAGAAAAAGAATAATTTTTTTTTTGTTTTCTTTCACCAACAAATGAAAATATTAAAAAAAAACTTGAAAAGTCACTTTTTAGGCAGAATTTTCTTCTTTATTCAAATTGCATATATTATACTTGTAAAAGGGGTTTTTGTTTAAAATGCCGTTAATACTCTCGTGCCCACGCTCTTGAATCTTCTGAGGTTTCTACTATAACGAGCGGATCATTAATCTGCCAATTAATTATTTAAATAGCTTTTAAAATCCTCGTCCCTCAAGCTAATACCTCCTTATAGGCAAATAGTTCCTACCTTCACCCAGTATATTATTTGCCTGTGATAAAGATGAACTTGTATATATATTTTGATTTGTTTATTCTTAGTTAGGTATTTTAGATATGGGAGAACTAAAAGAAATGAGAAAAATAGAGAATTCAGGGCAACCGAAACAGCAGAAGCTTCGAGACGCAGCCACGTCATGCGGAGGAATACAGGGAAACACAGGTGAGAAGAGACCGCTTCCTACCACAAGCCGGCAGTCAGCAGCCACCTCTCGTTACACCTACCCAGCACCCGGTCCCTTAACACGGTGGACACCGACTACTGCTACCGCTTGTAGCGACTACAGTACCGCTGCCCCCCCCACACCTACCCAGCAACCCTTGGCCTTGCTGAACACCAGCCAACCATGGTCGAGCGTTCTTGACCCTCAGCCGACCACCACACTACCTTCAGTGGTCTCGGGCGCCGGTCAACAACTAGTGGGGTACCCACACCACCTGGCCCCCTCCATGACGGCAGCTGGGCAGCACTTCCCTAACCTCTCCACCCTTGGATGGCTGTGCCTACCTCAGCACTACAGCGCCTGACTTCACTCTTCCGCCTGCCTGGTACCTTGGTCGGCATAACATCACTACCACCCTCTGCCCCACCACTCTGACGTGCGCCAGCTCAGCTCGGATCTTCTGTTCACACCACAGTTAAGTACCAAGTTTAGTCCTCCCAGTTAGGCTAGTTAGGTTGTGTCACTTAGATCCTTTTCTGCCATGTAATTTTCATTTGTTTTCTTATTGTTGTTGGTCAAGGATCTCAGATAACCTGGTCAATTTATAAAGATAAATTTATTGCCGATTTAATATACAACAATTTATTGTCTCCTGGTGTTCCATTTCTTCCTTTCTCTGCTTAATAACTGGAGCGACCAAACGGTGGCAGTACATAATTTGGTGGCAGCTTTGCTGGGATAATTTTTTTCAATTTACTTAGCTTAGGGTTTAGCTAGACAACTACATTACGGACCTGCGTTGCTTTAACCACTCAGTCAGCTACCCATTAAGTTTATTGCTTCTTTGTGCTTAATAATTTCTTTTTCAGTTATTTTTTTGTGCATTGCTTAATTATTTTATGTGCATTATTACATTTTTATCAGTGAACTTAACTGATATTTTTTATGTGAATGGTTGTTTTGGTTGCTAACACGAAAGTGTAGGATTTCTGCTGCTAACACGAAAGTGTAGGATTTCTGCTGCTAACACGAAAGTGTAGGATTTCTGCTGCTAACACGTCAGTGTAGGATTTCTTTCTTTCCCTTTTTGCCAGCAAATTTAAAGTGTATGATGGTTAAGGCAGCCTTAGTAAAACAATTTCCAGTTATCAGTTAGGCTTGAAGTGAAAGTACTGTGCTGGAGACATTTTTTTTCTCTTTTCGGCCACCCTGGAGGTACGAGGTTGTGTGCGCCTGCCTGCAGGTAAGAAGCCTCAGGGGCCCTTATTTCCGGGCCGTCAGGCAGGGTTCGAAGCCCTTTACCAACGTCTTCCAGACTACTGCGCCCGCGCGGGCGTAGTAGGTTAAAACTTTAATAATTATTAGGGATTTTTTTTTATTTTTTTTATTTCTCCCCTTAGTTAACTTTTGAGATTTTTGGCTTACACATTTTTGTCTCTTGGGAAAACATTAACGATGGCAGAAGCAAAAATTAAAGTTATGGATTTATTAGGGCCCTGAGATTTGGACCCCCAACAAGATAATACAGAGTCTCTGATACCTGCTCCTAACAAAGAATTGGAAGATTTAAGACTTCAGGTAGACCTACTGAACGACTCAGTCTCTCACCTAGTACAAACCTTGCACACCAGACTAGAAACGGATAGGAAGCCCTTATTAAAACCCAGAGACATACCTATTTTAGAACTAAGACACCTTAGAGGAGATGAAGGAGATGGAAGACTTGGAGTATTCTTTTCACAAGTTGAAAAATGTAGTCAAAACTGGGAAAAAAGGCAGAGAATTGTCATGAGTAGAGTAGATGCCCATTTAGCCATTTACCTCCAAGATCTTCTCACTAATGGACCAACCCTGTCATAGGGAGATTTTAAGTCACACCTCAGAAAAGAGTTAACAGATCCAAACCCTAATAAATTCTTTGATGCCCTCAATACGTTGAAATACTCGTACGAGGAAGATCCAGTGGAGTTCATGAACCAATTAAAATGTAAATATAGTTTGTTGTCTTTAAAAATGAACCCAAAAGAGGCTCCCAAAAAGGAAAAATTAATTAAAACTAAACTGCTCAAAGGGATGCCTAAAGATTGCAGGGAAAGATTGGAACTGTTCATGGATGAGAATGTGTCCCTAGAAAAAATTCTTGATAAATTGGAGGTAGAAAGGGTTGTAGCAAACACACGAAGTAAAGAGGAAATTTTTCTGGTAAAAGACCATCCAGCTACTACACCACAGACTCCACTTAATCCAACTCCTTCAACTCTGCCACCCCTAGACACTCGTGTGGATACCTTAGAGAAAAAGATAAAACAATGGAATGGTAATTTATAAAACTTTAGAGAAAAAAGTATATTGTCACAATATTTATTGTTCTTTGTTTGCTTTCCATGAAAATAATGAAATGAGAAGAGAATAATTGAAAAATTCACTTTTCCGGTAAAAATGAACATTTTTCGTGAAATAGCATAAATATATATATATATATATATATATATATATATATATATATATATATATATATATATATATATATATATATATATATATATATATTTTTTTTTTTTTTTTTTTTTTTTTTTTTTTACCTAAATAAGGTGGCCTTTCTTAGATGAAATATTATTACTCCTAAAACCAATGAAAAGAGGATAATTTATTCAATTTCGATATAAAAAAAGAATTGCAATAAAAAGTTAATATATTTCTTGCTTTTTTCCTTAATTTTCAATCAAAACATGGAAATGAACAGAAATACACTGAAAATTCCTTTTTCTAAAAGAATTTTTTTTCCTTGAAATGGCTTTTATTACATTTTATGTAACATGAAAAAGGGATTTTCTTCAAAATGTTGTTAAAACTAATAAATAGGTTAGAATAGGGTAGTTTATGTAACTTTAAAGAGAAGGAATATTGTAAGGGCGAACCACTACCTCAAGACAGAGGTAACGAGCGAGTCCGGTTTCAGACAGGAGGACTCTTTCAGCCACTCGTTCGCCACTTCCTCTTTCATTCGTTCATCCTCAACCGCTCGTTCAACTCCTCGTTTCGAACCACCACGTACGTGTAAGAGGATCACGTAAGCCACGCGGCCGAGGATATATATATAGGACATCACCCTCCAGTCAGCAGAGCGATCAAGACGAGGCTAGTGGAAGACTTCTCCTGTCACCTGCTGTTACCCTGCCGGAGAGGAAGGTCCTGAGCTGCCTACCTTCCACTGTTACCTACCCTCGCTTGATTTAGCCTCTCGCTCTCACTGGACGTCGGATACCGTTGGGCTGGTTACGTTGCTCCACTTCTACAGGACCACCACCTACTTCAGTTGTGTTTGCCTCTACATCCGTGACAGGTATTTAGAGTGTATCTTCTGTTGTTGCGCCCCTTTCCTGGTTCTCGTTGTCGAGACTATAGTCTTTCATAAGGGACGTAACACGGAAGATTTATTTCTCGTACTGATTGTCCGGAGTAGTGTGCCTTGTTATTGGCGTGTTGCCTTTAGTGGTTCCTGTTTCTTTTATTGTGTCATGTGTGCACGAATTAATATATTTAAGGAAGCATTCCTAGTGTTTATTGTCCCCCTTGACAGATATTAGCACTTCCTGTGGACCTTTTTATTCTTGATAGGCCGGGAGAGAGTATTGCTCCCCGTTTGCCTTTACAAGTGGCGACCTCGCCAGGATAAGTGCTGTTATCTGCTTGGGTGTTTAAGTCGCCTTAAGCGCGCACTCACTGTCTGTGGCCCGGAAGTGAGTTCCTAGTGACCTAGGATTATTACCCTCTAGTGCTTTTGAGGATTGTTGATTGTTTCTGTTAACACGGCTGTGTTTGCCTGTGTTTTTGCGTACTAGTTACGTTTGTGGCACTTTGCAGGGTGTGTCATTTATTTAATTTTGTTTACTGTTTCCTTGCTTGCAGAGTTGTTCTCTACTGGACTCGAAGGAAGTCAGTTTGTGGTTTGTGGTCTTTATTGTAGTTTGTTATTTTGTTATTGCTTGTGTGCCTTATTTTCTGTGCGACTAAGATGTCTTCTATTCAAGACCTGAAGGAACAAGCTGAGATCTTGGGCCTAAAAGGGGATGATATTGCTAAGTTTGTTCTGCAACAGCAAGCATATCAACGTGAGGAACGTGAGAAGGAACGTGAGAAGGAACGTGAGAAGGAACATGAGGAACGTGAGAAGGAACGTGAGAAGGAACGTGAGGAACGTGAAAGTGAACATAAGATCAAGATAGCCGAAATTCAAGCAAACAAGGAGATTGAGTTGGCTCGTGTTACTGCACCTTCACAGCCCATTTCTGACCCGGTTGTTGATCCGGTAAGTCGTCCTAAGCTTCCCTTGTTGCAGGATGGAGAAGACATCACTTCCTACCTCAACCGCTTCGAGCGAGTTGCTGAGTTACTCAATGTGAGGCAAGATAGTTATGCAGTACGGCTTGGAAGCTTACTTACTGGTAAGGCTGCCGAGTTGTATACTTCTTTGTCCGCTGATGTCACCAAAGACTATGACCTGTTGAGGAAAGCCTTACTCACTGGATTTAACAAGACTCCTGATGGTTACCGTGCTGAGTTCCGGAATGCCAAGATTTCATTCGGGGAAACTTTCCAACAGTTTTCCTCCCATCTGACCAGACTGTTTCAGGCATGGTTGGAAGCTTCCGAAATAGGTAACACTTTTGCTGATTTGAAGGAGTTCATGATACTTGACCAGTTCTTGTCTTCCCTCCATCCAGACTTACGTACTTTCCTCAAGGAACGGCGTCCCACTGCTTTGAAGGACGCCATTAAGCTAGCTGATGACTGGACCTCAGCTCACCCAACGCTTCCTCGCGCTGCAACTACCGGCTTTAGGAAGGCCACTCGACCATCTCAGCTATCTCCTTCCAACAAGGCAACACCAGCTCCTTCGAACTCTGCCAGCGGCCGAAAGGACACTTCCTCGTCCGTGACTTGCCATGGTTGTGGGGAAGTCGGGCACATTCGTCCTCGTTGCCCGAAGAATCCACGCAACTATAAGGAGGGTACGTCTGCCACGCTTCCATATAAGGTAGGATTTTGCCTGTCCGACCGAAGAGTTCCTCATTTCCAAGCCTCTGGTACTGTTAACGGGGCTTGGGTCTCCACAATCATTCGGGACACTGGCTGTTCCTGTGTGATGGTCTCGGAAGAGGTATTACCTGATATCGATACCTCCCACTGCAGGAAAGTCTTTGTGGCCGACTACTTGGGACGAGTAGATACATTTCCTGTAGTGTCCTGCTACCTTCGATGCCCCTATTACGAAGGTTGGACGGACGCCATCAGAGCCCCAATCAAGTTCGCCGGCGTTTTGGTTGGTAACATTGCAGGAGTTAGAAATCCTAATAGTTTGCATTCCTCAGCTGATGCCAGAGATGTCTCATCCCCCATGGACTCTGCTATTTCACGTCCGGCTCAGACTGTTTTGCCATCACCAACAACTTCCTGTGCTGACACCTCTTCTCCGGTACCAGAACTCCATCCTGTGTGTGCCGTCCAGACCAGAGCTGGTAAGATGAAGCGTGTTCACCCCTTAGCTCTGCCAGCTCTACAGCATCTCTCTGTGACTCCTGATGACTTCAGTCGCCTTCAGGCCTCCTGTGACACTCTCTCTGCTGCTAGAGCTAAAGCCGCCTCGGGAGAAGCTGACAAAATGAGGAACGGGTCTACCTACCAATTCGTCATGGTTGACGGCCTCCTTTACCGTAAATGTTTAACCTCTGATCGGCCGGATAAGGTAGGCAAGACAACATTGGTTGCTCCCCGTGACTGTCGTCCTATTATCCTCTCTGTTGCTCATGAGAGCCCCTTGGCTGGCCACTTCTCCCACAGGAAAACTGAACTGAAGGTCGCAGAACAGTTCTACTGGCCTGGTATGGGAACGGATATCAGAGCCTTCTGCCGTTCCTGTGACAAGTGCCAACGCTTTTCAGCTAAAGGACGTGTACGACCAGTCCCCCTGCATCCCATGCCTATCATCACGCAACCGTTTGCACGTGTTGCCATCGACTTGGTGGGACCACTTTCTCCGGCTTCATCTGATGGTCACAGGTACATCCTCACCCTTATTGATTTTGCGACTGGTTTTCCAGAGGCTGTACCCTTAAAGGACATAGACTCAATTTCTGTTGCTGAAGCCTTGCTTACAATTTTCTCCAGAGTTGGAATTCCGCGAGAAATACTGTCAGACCGTGGGACTCAATTTACTTCCAACCTGATGAGTGAACTGCACAAACTTTTGGGTGTGAAACCTATCTTCACCACTCCATTCCATCCTAGTGGGAACGGCCGGATCGAGAGACTACACGGACCTCTAAAAGCCGTTCTACGTAAGTTATGTGCCGAGAAGCCCCGCGAGTGGCATAGGTATCTTATACCCACCTTATTTGCCCTAAGAGAACTTCCGAGTGACCGGACTGGGTTTTCGGCCTTTGAACTTCTGTATGGCCGTTCAGTTCGAGGTCCACTCTCCGTTCTGCGAGATCTGTGGGAAGATCGCACCCTCCAGGAGGACGAACGGACCAGCTTCCAGTATGTCATCGAGTTGCAGGAGAAGCTGGCCGAATGTTCCCAGATTGCTGCACAACATGCGGACGTTAGCAGTTCCCGGTACAAGACTTACTTCGATCTCAAGTCACAAGATCGACAATTCAAGCCGGGTGATGAGGTGCTGGTACTCTTGCCTAGCGATACCAGTAAGCTGCTCATCACCTGGAACGGCCCCTATAAGGTACTGGAGAGGCGGGGTAAGGTTGACTATCTCATTGAGGATCCTCGGGGACCTAGACTCTACCATGCAAATTTATTGAAGAAGTATCACCGCAGGGCTCACGTGCAGCGGGCGGAAGTACTGGATGAAACACCTACTCTGGAAGAACTTACCGCTCCCGGGGACGAGACGGTGACTGTCATCCAGGAAGGTGATACTAACTCTGAGTCTGATTTACAGCTGCCCTTGACGCCAGATGGTATACTTCACCCTGCCTCAACTGACATCCCTGAAATTGGAGAACTCCACTGGGACCAGCAATTCCATCTTCAAGAACTTATGGACAGCTATCAGGATGTCTTCTCCAACAATCCAGGATGTACCTCCACCCTTACCCATGACATCACTTTAATCACTACCGACAGGGTGCAAGCGAAGATGTATCCAGTGCCGATCCATCTGAAACCTGCCTTCGAGAAGGAGGTCGAAACTCTCTTCCAACAAGGGATCATCCAACGGTCTTCCTCTCCTCATAGTTCACCTGTCGTCATGGTAAGGAAAACTGATGGTTCTTTTCGCATGGCCATAGACTATCGTCAACTGAATTCCATCACCGTCTTCCATGCTGAGCCTACTTGCAGCATGGAAGAAGATCTTCACAAGTTCTCTGGCGCTAAGTACTTCAGCGAACTAGACCTCTGCAAAGCTTACTATCAGATACCTCTGTCAGACCGTGCTAAAGCTTTGACTGCCTTTCCCACTCACTTAGGTCTGATGGAGTTCTGCCGGATGCCTTTTGGACTTACTGCTTGCGCCACGTACATCCGCCTGATGAGACTTGTGTTGGCTGGACTGCCCAACGTGTGCTTCTACTTCGACAACATCTTCGTGTTCTCTACATGCTGGGACGAACATCTTGAGGCTCTACGCCGCGTCTTTGAGCGACTACGGGATCACCACCTGACCGTCAAGCCTTCGAAGTGTCGGTTTGGAGTTACTTCCATCCAGTACCTCGGATTCGTTCTAGACGGAACATCTTTACGACCCCAGCATAGCAAGATTGAAGCGATAACTAAGTTATCTCCACCTACCAACAAGAAACTGCTAAGAACTTTCCTTGGTCTAGTTTCCTTTTACAAAGTGTTTATTCCGCAGGCGTCTGACTACACTGGCCCATTGTCCGACCTGCTAAGGAAGACTAGTCCGAAATCTCTTCCCTGGAATGAAGATCTGTTGGAGCGATTCTACCATCCGAAGGCCGCACTATCTTCACAACCTGTACTGAAATTGCCTGATCCCCACGAGACCTTCGTCCTACGGACTGATGCTTCCCTTCATGGTCTGGGAGCTGTCCTGCTGCAGTACCAGGATGAATGTCCACATCCAGTTGCCTATGCCAGTAGGAACTCCTTGACAGGGAGAAGAGGTACTCCACAATCGAACGAGAGTGTCTCGCCATTATTTTTTCCATCTCTAGGTTTGATTTTTACCTTCGAGGTAAAGAATTTATTTTAGAAGTTGACCACAAGCCTCTTTTGTATTTAGCCACCTTTAAGGGAAAAAATGATAGATTGCTTCGTTGGGCTTTGGCCCTTCAGACTTACAAGTTTCGGGTTGTACATATTGCTGGCAAAGACAACTTGGGTGCTGACCTCTTGAGTCGGTCTTCTAACTAAGTTATGTTTTGTTCCTTTTTGTTTTTATGTATATAAGTATGTGTTAGTAATGCTTAATCTACTCCAGTAGATTCTTGTTCCGGGGGTGGTGTAAGGGCGAACCACTACCTCAAGACAGAGGTAACGAGCGAGTCCGGTTTCCGACAGGAGGACTCTTTCAGCCCCTCGTTCGCCACTTCCTCTTTCATTCGTTCATCCTCAACCGCTCGTTCAACTCCTTGTTTCGAACCACCACGTACGTGTAAGAGGATCACGAGAGCCACGCGGCCGAGGCTATATATATAGGACACCACCCTCCAGTCAGCAGAGCGATCAAGACGAGGCTAGTGGAAAGACTTCTCCTGTCACCTGCTGTTTCCCTGCCGGAGAGGAAGGTCCTGAGCTGCCTACCTTCCACTGTTACCTACCCTCGCTTGATTTAGCCTCTCGCTCTCACTGGACGTCGCTTACCGTTGGGCTGGTTACGTTGCTCCACTTCTACAGGACCACAACCTACTTCAGTTGTGTTTGCCTCTACCTCCGTGACAGGTATTTAGAGTGAATCTTCTGTTGTTGCGCCCCTTTCCTGGTTCTCGTTGTCGAGACTATAGTCTTTCATAAGGGACGTAACACGGAAGATTTATTTCTCGTACTGATTGTCCGGAGTAGTGTGCCTTGTTATTGGCGTGTTGCCTTTAGTGGTTCCTGTTTCTTTTATTGTGTCATGTGTGCACGAATTAATATATTTAAGGAAGCATTCCTAGTGTTTATTGTCCCCCTTGACAGATATTAGCACTTCCTGTGGACCTTTTTATTCATGATAGGCCGGGAGAGAGTATTGCTCCCCGTTTGCCTTTACAAATATAAATATAGTGTTTTCTTCATGTTTTTAATTAATACATGGAAATGGAAAGAAAATTACTGTAAAACTCACCTTTGGAGGTAAAAACATACTTTTTTTCTAAAAGAAGAGGGTTTTGTCATTAAAAAATTGTAAAACCCCTAGAAACGTTGAAAAATGTATGATTTATTCGCTCTTAGAGAAAATATATATCGTCGTAAAAGAAGGATTTAAAAATCTAAAAAGGATAATTTTATGCAATTCTAGAGAAAAATATATATATTGTCTTAAAAAAAAAATTTTGCTGTTTTTTTCAACAAGAATGAAAATAAACTGAAACCATTGAAAAAATCACTTTTTAGGCTGTTTTTTTTTCTTTTTTGAAATTGCATATATTATTCTTGAAAAGGGGGTTTTGTCTAAAATGCTGTTAATGCTCCTAAAAACATTGAAAAAAGCGTATTTATGAAATTTTACAGAAAAAACAACTATACTATCATAACGTTCATTGTTATTCTCTCTTTTTATTTGTTTTCCATGAAAACATGGAAATAAGTAAATAATTGTTGAAAAATTCACTTTTGGAGGGTAGTGAAGTTGTTCATAATATAGGATATATTATATCTTTTTTTTTTTTACTAAAATGGAGTGTTTTTTTATTGTTGTTAATATTCTTAAAAACGATGAAAAATAGGTAATTTATGCAATTTTGCGAAAAAATTTTACTGCCATAAATTTTTTTTTTTCCTTCATTTTGAATAAAAAAATGGATATAAAAAGAGAAACAAAGAAATAATTCCATTTCTGACATAGATTTTTTTTTCTTTGAAATGTCATACATTTTTTTTAAGTGAAAAATATTTTCCTCAAAATATTGTTAAAACTACCGAATACGTTGAAATAGGGTAGAAAATAGACTTTTTTTGGTTAAATTGCATATATTGCAATTTTTTTACGTGAAGAAAAATCATGTAATTTATGGAATTTTAAGGAAAGAAAATGTACTGCCATAAAAATTAAATGGATTTATTGATTTATCCTTCCTTTTCAATCAAAACATGGAAATTGAAATAAAAACATTTAAATAATCCTTTTTTTTGGACAGAAATATTTTCTTTCCTTGAAACAGCATATGTTACACTTTTTGTAACACTAAAAAAAAAAAAAAAAAAAAAAAATTCTACAAAATGTTTTTAAAATGTCACAAAAATCACTTATGGGATAAAATCATACTTTTTTTTTTCTATAAAGACAGCGTTTTCCTTGAAAAGCTGTAAATCTCTAAAAAAAAAAAATGTTGAAAAAAAGGGTGATTTATGCAGTTTTAGAGAAAAAAAACATATTCTCGTAATATAAGGATGAAAACATAAAAATGGGTAATTTTTGCAATTTTGGAGAAAAAAATATATTGTCGTAAAAAAACATTAATTTTTTTGCTTTTTTTCCATCAACCAAAGAAAATAACATGAAAAACATGGAAAAATTCACTTTTCAGGGAAGATTTTTTTCTTTATTCAAATTGCATATTTGTAAAAGGGGGTTTTGTGTAAAATGCCGTTAATACTCTTAAAAACGTTGAAAAAATCGTAATTTATAACATTTTTCTCCCTCTATGTTAATACGGTCTAAACCTCGATAGAATGCCAGGTATTTTTCGCCCTTGTTGACATGGAGGCTGTTGGGTAAATTTACTCGGCGGGAGAATAATCCAAGCGCCTCTGACTATGACGTCATTGCAGCCAGCCCAATCCCTAGAGCGGGCGAGATGACGTGGTTAAGGCGTCAGGCCAGTCGGCCAATGGCGGAGCGTGAGATGTCGTGACGTAAGTAGCGCGTGGCCAATGAGCTGGCCGCTTGCCCTCCCCGAGACTTGAGTGTGCCACCAAAGCAGCCTCGGTGCCACAGTCTCGCTTGGGCTACGCCATTCATAGAAGCATCTCTTGAATTGTATTGCATTTCACTTCATTTTAACGATGGCTGCACGCGATTATGACACTGATGTTGATGATCCACTTGCTATTGATGTTGTACAAGGGACAAACGAGAATGAAAATGAATTAGAGAAGCAGAGGTAGCAAAAAGCCACGGAAAGTGGAAACCTGCATCAATACTGCTCTTCTGCCTGAATTACAGAGAAGTCTATGTCATCAAGTCGGACTACACACTCGACAATAACAACGTCACCGAAGTCCGACTGATGAAAAGGAGGGGACCTTGGTCCCGTAACAGGTTCGACCTGAGTACCGTCCCCTTCCCACCCTTGTATGATGCCCCCCTACAACTCAGTGACTTAACAAGCATGTTATGCCTCATGCCAAATGACAAGAAGGCCTTTTACCAGTGCCTCCAGGCTGGCACAGTCCAGCACAATGTCTTGCATCCTGACGAGGATGACGACGAGGTGCTAGATTATGACAACTAATCCTGAGCTTCGGGTGGAGGGGAAGGGGCAGGAAAGAGGGGAATTAACATTTAACACTCAACTTTTACACAATTGTGGAAAGGCTACCTTTAATTTTATTTCATATCAGTGTTACAATCATTTCTATTACCTTAGTTTAAATGAATACACCTCATTAAGACGAAAGCCACACGTGAATAGTCTTTGTTGATCATCAATTCTGATTCAATGTGTGATTAGCTCAAAATTATTATTCATGTCACTGGAAAGCTGACATATTAAGGAATATTTTGGTATATGTTACGCTAAAATCGTATGGCTGATTTTCGAGATATTAAAGATTAAAACTTTAGAATCGATTTTAGCTGTTTTTTTCAAAAATGGCGCTTGGATCGTTCTCCCGCGGAGCTACTCATATATTCTTAGTAGTATATGGCTAGTGAGGATATGATCACCCTCTACCTACACAGATCGAAGCCCTCGGAGGCAGGGAGGTGGATGCACTTTTCGGGCAGATAAATCCTTTAGGAGTGAAATGGTCGAGAAGTGCAGCCGACACGCGCTTGACTTTAGCTTAGCTGAGTACTGTGGGTGTGGGCATATGGGCAAGTTAGCTGCCTACTGCCAACTGTAACGCTGTAGCGAAGTGTTCTTTAATTTCATCCAAAGAAACCAAAATGGATTCACGCAATATCACGGTCCCTAGTCCCGGTTGCTAGGAATCTACAATAATAAAAAAGCAATAATAATGATAAAAACATTCTAACAATAATAACAATAATATTAATATTAAAAATAATAATAATGATAATAATAATAATAATAATAATAATAATAATAATAATAATAATAATAACAATAATAGTAATAATAATAATAATAATAAT
>JAHFWG010000462.1:9092-22515 GCA_020233015.1 Callinectes sapidus | reverse complement strand
TGTGTGTGTGTGTGTGTGTGTGTGTGTGTGTGAGTGTGTGTGTGTGTGTGTGTGTGTGTGTAAATATATATAGTGTTTTTCTCTTAATATTGTAAAACCACTAAAACGGTGAAAAAGAGATGATTTATTCACTTTTAGAGAAAATATATATGGTCGTAAAACAAGGATTAAAAAATCTAAAAAGGGTAGTTTAATGCAATTTTAGAGGAAAAATATATATTGTAATTTTTTTTTTCTCTCATCAAAAAATGAATAAGCTTCAAAACATTGAAAAAATCACTTTTTAGGCAGATTTTTTTTTTTTTTTTTTTTTTTGCATATATTATTCTTGTCGAAAATGATGTTAATACTCCTAAAAGCATTGAAAAAAAGCGTCTTTTATGAAATTTTACAGAAAAAAACTATAATATCGTAGCATTCATTGTTTTTTTTCTGGTTTTCCATATAAACATGGAAATAAGTAGAGAATTGTTAAAAAATTCGCTTTTGGGGAGGGAAATTGACTTTTTTTCATAAAATGGCATACATTGCATTTTTTAACCTGAAAAAGAAGATTTTTCTTAGAAATGTTGCTAAAAACGATGAGAAAGGCGTAATTCATGCAATATTGAGAAAAAAAATGTACTGCCATAAAAATTAAATGGTTTATTCCTTCATTTTCAATCAAAACGTGGATATGAAAAGAGAAACATAAAAAAATCCCTTTTTTTATATAAATATGTTGTTTTCTTTCAAATGGCATACATTGCATCTTTTTTTTTCTATTTGAAAAAAGTTTTTCTTCAAAATGTATTTAAAACACCTACATAGGTTAAAAAGGGTAGTTCATATAAGTTTAGAGAAAAAGAATATATATATATATATATATATATATATATATATATATATATATATATATATATATATATATATATATATATATATATATATATATTGTCGTAAAAAAGAATTTATGCATATTTTTTATGCTTTTAATTAAAATATGGAAATCAAACGAAAATTATTGAAAAATTAGTTTGGGAGGTAAAAATAATATACTTTTATCTAAGAAAGAAGGCTTTTCTTTAAAATGCTGTTTAACTGCTAGAAACGTTGAAAAAGAGGTATTTTATGCAGTTTTGGAAAATAAAATAATTGTTTTAAATGAAGGATTAAAAAATTTAAAAAGAGTAATTTTATGCAATTTTAGAGGAAAAAATATATATTGTATTTTTTTTTTCAATCAAAAATTGAAAATAAGCTGAAAAACATTGAAAAGTCTCTTTTTAGGCAGATTTTTTTTCTTTCTTGAAATTGCACACATTATACCTGTAAAAGTGGGTTTTGTTTGAAATGCAGTTAATACTCCTAAAAGCGTTGAAAAAAAAGCATTTTTTATGAAATTTTACAGAAAAAAACTACATTATCGTAACATTCATTGTTTTTTTTATTTGTTTTCATTCAAAACATGAAAATAAGAAGAAAATTGTTGAAACACTTTCTTTTTAATGAAAATAAATTTTTTTACGTGAAATTGCATATATTATTTTTATTTATTTATTTTTTACCTGAGAAGATGGTTTTCTTTGAAATGTTGTTAATACTCCCAAAAACGTTGTAAAAATGGCACTTTATAGAATTTTGAGAAAAATAAATATACCGACAAAGATTAAATTTATTTATTGTTTTTTCCTTCGTTTGCAATCAAAACATGGAAATTAAAAGTAAAACATTGAAATATTTTTTTTTTTTGACAGAAATATTTTCTTTCCTTGAAACGGCATATATTAGATTTTTTCAACATGAAAAACGATTTTTCTTCAAAATGTTGTTAAAACTCTTAAAAAAAAGTTAAGATACGGTATAACTTTTGAGGAATATATATATATATATATATATATATATATATATATATATATATATAGATCTATATTATCTCTATATATATATATATATCTATATATATATATATATATATATAAACATGAAAAAAGTTTTCTTCAAAATGTTAAAACTTCTAAATAGCTTAAAACAGGGTAGTTTATATAAATTTAGAGAAAAATAATACATATATATATATATATATATATATATATATATATATATATATATATATATATATATATATATATATATATATATATATATATATATATCTCTAATATATATATATATAATGTTTTTTTCTTTTAATGAAAACACGGAAATCAAATGAAAATTGTTGAAAAAGTAACTATTGGGGAATTTTTTTTCAATTTTTTTTTATTATTGTAAAACTTCTAAAAACATTGAAAAAGGGATGATTTATGCAGTTTTAGAGAAAAAAAAGTATATTGTGTTAAAAGAAGGATGAAAAAAACTAGAAAAGCGTAATTTGTGCAATTTTAGAGAAAAATATATAAATTGTCGTTAGAAAAATATAGCTTTTGCTTTTTTTTTTTTTGTTTTCGAATGAAAAATGAAAATTAAGTTGAAAAACATTGAACAGTTACTTCTTAGGCAAAATTTTTCTTTCTTGAAATTGCACATATTTGACCTGTAAAAGTGGGTTTTGTCTAAAATGCTATTAATACTCCTAAAAGCATTGAAAAAAACATTATTTATGAAATTTTACAGATAAAATCTATATTATCGTAGCATTCATTGTTTTTGTTTTTTTACTTGCCTTTCCTCACAACATGGAAATAAAAGAAACATAGAAATCATTCCCTTTTTTAAATAAATATGTTTTTTTCTTTGAAATGGCATACATTGCCTTTTTTTTTTTTTTTTACATGAAGAAAATTGTACTTCATAATGTTGCTAAAACTTCTAAATTGGTTAAAATAGGGCAGTTTATATAAATTTAAAGAAAAAGAACATATATAATGTCGTAAAAAAATTTTATTAATATTTTTTTATATTTTAATCAAAATATGGAAATCAAAAGAAAATTATTGAAAAAATCGTTTTGGGGTTAAATATACTTTACCCTAAAACAGAGGGTTTTTCTTTAAAATGGTGTAAAACTGCTAAAAACGATGAAAAAGAGGTATATAGTGCATTTTTCGATAAGAAATATATTGTTGTTAATGAAGCCCTCAACTTCACACACGAGATAAAAGAAGACCAGCAACTTTTTCTCGACGTACTGGTACACCGCCACGAAAACAGCTTCTCAACCGAGGTCTTCGTTAAAGCCACAAACCTTGGATTCTGCCTCAACGCCGCCAGCGAATGCCCTGACAAATACCGCCGTAGTGTCATAAACTCCTTTGTCAAGCGTGACTTCACTCACTGCTCTTCATGGACCACAACAGATAAAGAACTCAAAAGAATCTCCCAAGTTCTCACCAACAATGGTTACTCAAAAGAGAAGATAGATGATGTCATCAGACACCGCATGAACCACTACGTTGTTCAAGATGAAGAGCAAGACACCTCCCAAAATATCCATCTTTACTTCAAGAACCATATGTCTTCATCCTACAAAGCCGACGAAAAATCACTCAAGAAAATTGTACAAAATAACGTCAAACCCGTTGAGCCCACTGCAGAACTCAAGCTCATCATTTATTACAAGACTAGACGCACATCAAGCCTAATCATAAAGAACAACTGCCTCCCCCCTACTTCCCCGCTACAAGATGTGAGCCTCGTGTACAAGTTTACATGCAACCATGGCGACTGCAGTCACCGACCTTCCTTGTACATCGGGTCTACCATCACCACCCTCTCAAAACGCATCACAGCTCACCTACAAGACGGAGCTATCAAACGCCACTACCTCGCCAAACACAATACATCTGTCTCCCGAAAATACATTGAAGAAAACATCACCACACTTCATAAAGAAAAAGACGTAGCCCGACTCAGAATGGCTGAATCGGTCTACATTAACTCCATAAAACCTATAATTAACATCCAGCTGCTCCCCGCATCCTGTTTACCATCACAACGCAGGAATGCTACTAACTCCGAGGAAGACCAGCGTGCGCTGTGATTGGTCCACATACCCGCCGACGCTGAGTCCGTCCCACGTCCGCTCCTGGCGCATATAAACAGCGCCACCGACCCACATTCTTCACTCCTCTCCTGAAGATGGTCCAAGAGAGACCGAAAGATATCTTGAGAAAAAGGCAAACAACACCCCCACCTGCTACTAATAGAGAATTCTAATGGACTTTGGAAATCTCCTAAGTTCAGTAAACCAGAACTTACGTTCTCTCATCCGGAGGATAGAGAAAACCTCATATAAACTCAATAATGCAGTTACTGCTGTAGACTTTAACAAAACATATACAGAATGGCCTCCTACCCAAATATATATATATATATATATATATATATATATATATATATATATATATATATATATATATATATATATATTGTCGTAAAAAACAATTTAATTTTTGTTTTTCTTGTTTTCCGTCGAAAAGTTAAAATAAGCTGAAAAATATTGAAAAATCAATTTTTAGGCATATTTTCTTCTTTCCTGAAATTGCATATATTATACCTGTAAAAAGTGGTTTTGTGTAAGATGCTATTAATACTCCTAAAAGCATTGAAAAAAAACGTGATTTATGAAATTTTACAGAAAATTTTTTTTGTCATCACATTCATTGTTTTTTTTTTTCATCAAAACCTGGAAATTAGAAGAAAATTTTGGCGTGAAAATAAACTTTTTTTTATCGAAATTGCATATAATACATTTTTTTTTTATCTGAAAAAAGGTTTTCTTTGAAATGTTGTTAATACTCCTAAAAACGTTGACAAAGGGGTAATTTATTGAATTTTGAGAAAATAAAATGCATTGCCAAAGAAAGTAAATGGATTTATTTATTTTTCCTTCCTTTTCAATCAAAATGTGGAAATTAAAAGAAAAAGCATTTAAATATTTCATTTTTTGACAGAAATATTTTCCTTTCTTGAAACTGTATATATTGCAAGGAGTAGTAAAGCTGCTTCTGTCTTGAGTTGTCTGACGTTTATTTGACCAGTGAAACGTATATAAAAAATATCAGAACAGAAAATAACAGTGTGATAGTCTTACACAAATGATTTAAATCAGTGGAACAAAAATGTCATTTAGATAAAGAAAACACCGTACAAAATTATGTATGAACATCTTAACACAAGCAAAAAAGAACAATATGAAAAATGATGAACAGAAGAACAAATACATTGTAGACTTAAGTCAATCGCCCAGTAAACCATCCAGAGCTAGTGAGTTAGAAGGGGTGACTAAGAAAATGTTACAATACTCCCCCGCGAAAGAGGCCCTACCCAGTCAAAGGTTGAGCCTACATGGAGGGCGAACGGTGCGTCCGGTGCGAGTCGAGACAGGATTAGGGCCAATCACAGGGGGCGAAGTAGGAGGAGAGGCATCTGCGGGAGGCCTGACAGAGGCTGGGCCAGCGGCACGAGGCAAGGCAGGCCCAGGATCATCATCCTCAAGGTAGGCTGGTTTTAAGCGGTCGATGGAAACACAGTCAAGACGGCCATTTACACGAAGACGGTATGCCTTGGGATTGTGATCCACAACAAGATAGGGGCCACGGTAGGGACGGGTGAGAGGCGTTCTGTGGGCGTCATTCCTTACAAAGACGTACTTGCAGGACGCAAGTGACGTGGGAAGGTGGCGTGGAGGCAACATATTGTAAGTCCGGACGCAGGGCCGGTATCTCCCCACTGTCTGACGAAGTCTGGAGAGATGGTCGTCGGGTGTGGCACTACCAGAAGCTGGGAAAAATTCACCAGGAGCCTCCCCAAATACCATTTCATCCAAGGAAACATGCAGCCCCTCCTTGAGCTCACCCAGAGACAACCATAGCTGTGATATGAATGCAGGAACCCGGTCAGAGGTGATACCATCTGGGACACCAAAGCGGCTAATCCACCCATGAAGAAGAGCATCCGCACAGTCCTGAGCGGTGGCATGTTTCATGGGTATCGCTTCTGGCCAGCGTGTGGAGCGATCCGTAGCAGTAAAGAGGTAGTGAAAACCATCCGAAGGTGGTAGGGGGCCCGCGAAATCTACGTGGAGATGTCCAAAACGGCGAAACGGCTGAGGGAAGTCTCCAGTCCCCGTGTCGGTGTGACAGCCGATTTTGCTGGTTTGGCAGTCCACACAAAGGCGGGCCCGTCGGCGAACATCCTTGTTAATTCCATGCCAGATAAATTCACTTCTCATTAAAGCGGCAGTAGCCCGTCCTGATGAATGCGATAAACCATGGACAGGTCAAAGACCCTGCGGCGGAAAGACGTAGGGATGAGAGGCTGAGAGCTACCTGTGCTGACATCACAGAGGATGGTGCTCCTGCCGTTTCCCAGGGGAACATCCCGCCATCGTAAATTAGTAATGGCTGTGCGGTAGGAACATCCCTAGGTGGACAGAGTTGATCTCTACTCTCGATAAAGCGTCGGCCACAGGGTTCATCGTTCCAGGTGTATACTCGATGGAGCAACCGAGCTCAGCAATACTGGAGAGGTGCCGCTGTTGCCTGGCAGACCACGCGTCACCAGACTTGGAGAAGGCATGGACCAGGGGTCGGTGATCCGTACGGATAGTGAAAGGAGAGCCTTCTAGGAGGTGCCGGAAATGGCGAGTGGCAAGGTACACAGCAAGGAACTCCCGGTTGAAAGTGCTGTACCGCGACTCTGCTTGCCGGAGTTTCCTGCTAAAGAATCCCAGTGGTCGTAGAGTACCCTTGATGGTCTGTTCGAGAACGGCACCGACTGTTATGGAACTAGCATCCGTGGTGAGAGTCAGCGGAATGTTGGGCCATGGAAAGGAGAGAGTCGTAGCCGATGCGAGAACGGGTTTGGAGTCTCCGAAGGCCAGTTCTTGCTCAGGTCCCCACTCCAGCTTCGTTGGTTTCCCAGCAAGAGAGCTGTACAAGGGCGCCATGATGTCAGCAATTTTCGGGAGAAAACAATGGTAGTCGTTAACCATCCCGACAAATTCCT
This sequence comes from Callinectes sapidus, assembly GCA_020233015.1. NCBI lineage: Eukaryota > Metazoa > Arthropoda > Malacostraca > Decapoda > Portunidae > Callinectes > Callinectes sapidus. The sequence continues at coordinate 15,585 of JAHFWG010000462.1, read as the reverse complement.
GGAGGCCTTTGATGGTCGTAGGACGAGGAAACTTGGAAACTGCCTCAACCTTGCTTAGAAGTGGAGAGACACCGGATGGAGATATCCTATGGCCGAGGAATTCAACAGAAGTGGCGCCGAAGATGCATTTATCTTGACGGACAACCAGACTGTTGTCCTGGAGGCGTTTCAACACCAACCTGAGACGTTGGTGATATTCCTCATGGCTCACGTAGCAGGCGCAGAAAGGGAGGTCTCCGAGGATCCCGTCCATTAGTCGCTGGAAAGTAGCACCAAAATTCCGGAGGCCGAAAGTGGAATAGTTAAAAGTGTAGCTCCCAAAAGGTGTTATGATGGCAGTGTTGGGTATATCATCAGGGTAAACCGGGACTTGAACAACCTTCGCACCATGAAGGTTGGATGTGAGGTCTGCCATGTTAGGTAAAGGATAATGATCGGGTTCGGTGACAAGGTTCAGCCGCCTGTAGTCGCCACAGGGTTGCAAGTCCCATCGGCCTTCCATACGAGGTGGAGAGGGGACGCCCACGGACTTGAAGCTTTTTTGGCAAACACCCATACGCTCCATGTCGCCAAAAGCCTGCTTCGCTGCTTGCAGCTTCTCTGGGGAAAGGCGCCGGAACTTGGAATGTACTGGAGGGCCAGTTGTCTTGATATAATGGAAAACGCCATGTTTCGCCAGCTGGCTTGAATCCTGACGAAGTTCAGGTCGAAAAACGTCTGGAAAGTCCTGGCAGAAGACGTCATAGAGGGAACCCGTGCTGACGAAGCAAATCCTTGTACCACGCCGAAAAGAGCCAAGAGATGTGGAATGGAAGGTGGCCAGATCCAGCAGTCGATGGTTGGCGACGTCAACAAGTAGTTCGTAATAGCGGGGAAAATCTGCCCCGAGGAGGGGCATTTCGACTTTGGCCACGATGAACTCCCAGCAAAACCTCCGACCGGCAAATTGGATAGGGACCGTGCGGGTTCCGTAGAGAGGAATGTCTGTTCCGTTGGCAGCAACGAGCCTGACGTTTGATGGAGTCCTCGATGAATGTCTCCTCTCCACCGCTGTCGCTGGAAGAAGAGAGCGGAAGGCGCCTGTATCCACCAGGAACTTTCTACCAGATAAGGCGTTTTTGACGAAGAAACCAAAACCTGGCGCACCAATGGTGCGAATTTCTTCAGGGCGAGGACATGGAGAGGCCACTGCGATGGGAAGCAATGACCTCATTAAGTGTTTTTTGGCCACTGACAACCAGGAAGGCATTTCCAGGCCTGCACTCCGAACTTGAAATGATAGAAGCACATTCCATGGGGTGTTAGTTGATCGTAGGTTCCCGGCGTACGACCTCGGGTCCGGTCATTAGATGGCTGTTTGAATGAGGTGAACTTGAACTTGGCTGCGTTGGTATTGGGTTGGTCTTCAATCATGGCAGGGAGATGGTGTCAGGAATGCATGAGGCTCTTGCAGCAGTGATGAGGTTGTCCGCCTTCTTGATGAGGTCCTCCATGGGACACTCGTCAGCCTCATGTAAGGCTGCACGTACCGAAGAGGGAAGACGTTGCAACCACAGCTCACGCAGCAAGTCAGCTCGGCGTGGCTTATTGGTCGCAGGGTCAAGATGGGGTAAAGTGGAGAGGGCTTGCATCTCGTTCCAAGCAGCACGAGTCGTCGTGTCTCCAAGAGGTGTGCGTGGTAAATTCAGGAGCTTCTGAGCACGGGCGCTGACGGTGAGCGTAAATTCCTGTAGAAGGTAACTCTTGAGGGCGTCATATTCTATGTCCTTGTTCTGGTTGTCCAACCAGGAAGCAACACGAGGAAAGATGTCCTCAGGAACGGCCTCCAACACATAGTCGGCCTTGGTGCGAGGATCCGTGACCTTGCGAAGACGAAACTGGACCTCCGCACGACGGAACCAAGAGGCCGCTTCCCTGGAGCAAAACGGCGACAGCTTCAAGGCAACAGCGTAGACGGGGAGAGTGGCGTCGTTGGAGTTGACTGCTGCCTTCGTGCCATCGGTGGAGGACATCTTGATGTGTAGGGTGGAGTCCAGGAGTCACCAGTTGTAAGGAATAATGAAGTTGCGACCAGTGAGACGTATATAAAAAATATCAGAACAGAAAATAACAGTGTGATAGTCCTATACCAATAATTTAAATCAGTGGAACAAAAATGTCATTTAGATAAAGATGTATGAACATCTTAACACAAGCAAAAAAGAACAATATGAAAAATGATGAACAGAAGAACAAATACATTGTAGAATTAAGTCAGTCGCCCAGTAAACCATCCAGAGCTAGTGAGTTAGAAGGTGTGACTAAGACAATGTTACGATATTTAATTTTTGTAACAGAAAAAAGGTTTTTTTCTACAAAATGTTGTTAAAACTTCTAAAATGGTTACAATTGTTTAGTTTAAATATTTTCAGAGAAAAAAAATTATATAGTGTTTTTTTATTGTTTTTAATCAAAACATTGAAATAAAAAATATTGAAAAATCACTTTTAAAAAAGAGGGTTTTTCTTTAAAAAGTTGTAAATCTCCTAAAAACTTTGAAAAGGGGGTGATTTATTCAGTTTTAGACAAAAATATATATTGTCGTAAACGAAGGATGAAAACATGAAAAAATGGTAATATGTACAATTTTAGAGAAAAAAATATTTTTGTAAAAAATATATATATTTTTCGCATTTCTTCCATCAAAAAATGAAAATAAGATGAAAAAAATTGAAAGTCACTTTTTAGGCAGAGTTTTTTTTCTTTCTTCAAATTGCATTTATTATACTTGTAAAAGGGGTTTTGTCTAAGATGCCGTTAATACTCCTAAAAACGTAGAGAAAAACGTAATTTATTAAATTTTACAGAAAAAAGTATATTGTTGCAATATTCGCTTTTTTTTCTTGCTTTCCATGAAAACAATAAAAAAAGAAGAGAATCATTGAACAATTAACTTCTTTGGTGAAAAGGAAGTGGGGTTTTTTTCGTGAATGGCATATATATATATATATATATATATATATATATATATATATATATATATATATATATATATATATATATATATATATATATATATATATATATGTTTTTTTTTTTTTTTTTTTTTTTTTTTTTTTTTTTTTTTACCTAAATACAATGGCCTTTCTTAGGTAAGTTATTCATACTACTAAAAACGTTGAAAAGGGAATAATCTATGCAGTTTTTAGAGAAAAAAATGTGTTCCATTAAAAAGTTAATATATTTCTTGCTTTTTCGTTAATCTTTAATCAAAACATGGAAATGAAAATAAAAACACTGAAGTGATCCTTTTTCTAACAGAAATATTTTTTTTCTCTTGAAATGGCTTATACTACAATTAATGTGACTAAAAAAGAGATTTTCTTCAAAATGTTGCTAAAACTCCCAAAAAAAGTTAAATAGGGTAGTTTTTATAACTTTAAAGAAAAAAAATATATGTATAGTGTTTTTACTTGCTTTTAATCAAAACATGGAAATAAAAAGAAAATCATTTAAAAAATAACTTTTGGGGGTAAAAACATACGTTTTTTCTAAAAGAAGAGGGATTTGTCATTAGAATATTGTAAAACCCCTAAAAACATTGACAAAGGGATGATTTATGCATTTTTAGAGAAAATATATATCGGCAAAAAAGAAGGATTAAAAAATCTATAAAAGGTAGTTTTATGCAATTTTAGAGGAAAAAATATATACTTTAGTTTTTTTTTTTTTTTTGCATAAAAAAATGAGAATAAGCTGAAAAACATTAAAAAATTCGCTTTTTAAACCGGATTGTTTTCCTTTTTGAAATTGCATATATTATTCTTGAAAAAAAAATTTTTGTCTAAAATGCTGTTAATATTCCTAAAAGTAATGAAAAAACCGTATTTTATGAAAGTTTAGAGAAAAAAAATTATATTATCGTAACATTCATTGTTTTTCCTTTTTTCACTTATTTTCCATCAAAATATGGAAATAAGTATAGAATTGTTGAAATTGTTGAAATTGTTGAAATTCACTTTTTTTTTTTAAATAAACCTTTTTCCTAAAATTGCCAGCAAATATTTTTTTTTTTTTTTCCTGAAAAAGAGGATTTTTCTTTGAAATATAGTTAACACTCCTAAAAATGATAAAAAGGGGTAATTCATGCAATTTTAAGAAAAAATGTACTGACATTAAAATTAAATTGTTTTTTCCTGCATTTTCAATCAAAACATGGATATAAAAAGAAAAACAGAAATAATACCCTTTTTTACAAAAAAGAAAAAAGTTTTTTCCTTCAAATGGCATGCATCGCTTTATTGTTGAAAGACTCACTTTTTGGTGAAAATAAACTTTTTTCCGTGAAATGGTATATAATACCTTTTTTTCTACTTGAAAAGAGGGTTTTCTTTAAAATGTTGTTAATACTCCTGAAAACATGTTGAAAAAGGGGTAATTTATGGAAGTTAGAGAAAAAAACTACTGCCATACTGCCATAAAATAAATACTGCCATTACTGCCATAAAAATCAAATGGATTTATTGATTTTTCCTTCCTTTTAAATTAAAACATAGAAATTAAAAGAAAAACATTTCAATAATCCCTTTCTTTGACAGAAATATTTTCTTTCCTTGAAACGGCATATATTACATTTTTTGTAACATGAGAAAGATTTTTTTCTACAAAATTTTGTTAAAACCTCTAAAAAGGTTTAAACTGGGCAGTTTTCATACTTTCAGAGAAAGAAAATGTATATAGTGTTTTTTTTCTTGTTTTTAATGAAAATTAATGAAATTAAAAAGAAATTATTGAAAAACCACTTTCGGAGTAAAAATAAACTTTTTTTTCTAAAAAAGAGGGTTTTCCTTTAAAAATTTGTAAATCTCCTAAAAATGTTGAAAGGAGGTGCTTTATGCAGTTTTAGAGAAATTTTTTTTGCTTTTCTTCCATCAAAAAATGAAAATAAGATGAAAAACATTGAAAAAGTCACTTTTTAGGCAGACTTTTTTCTTTCTTCAAATTGCATATATTATTATACATATAAAAGAGGGTTTTCTCTAAAATGCCTTTAATACTTCTAAAAACATTAAAAAAAACGTAATTTATGAAATTTTACAGAAAAAAATATATTGTCGCAACATTCACTGTTTTTACTTGTTTTCCATGAAAACAATGAAATAAGAAGAGAATCATTGAAAAATTCAATTCTTTGCTGAAAAGGAACTTTTTTCGTAAAATGGCATATATTCCTTTTTTTCTTAACTAAAAAGATGGGTTTCTTAGATATGTTGTTAATACTCTCAAAAATGTTGAAAAGGGGGTAATTTATGCAATTTTGAGTGAAAAAAAAGGTATTACAGCAGAAAGTTAATATATTTCTTGCTTTTTCTTCACTTTCAATCAAAACATGGATATGAAAAGAAAAAAACACTGAAAAATATATATATATATATTTTATTCCTTTTAATGGCTTATATATATTACATTTTGTGTAACATGAAAAAGTTATTTTCTTCAAAATGTTGTTAAAACTGCTAAGGTTAAAACAGATTAGTTTGTACATCTTTGAAGAAAAATATATGTATAGTGTTTTTCTCCTGTTTTAAAAAAAACATTTAATTCATATGAAAATTATTGAAAAAAAAGACTTTTTGGGGGTAAAAACATACTTTTTTTCTAAAAGAAGAGGGTTTTGTCATTAAAATATTGTAAAACCCTTAAAAACGTTAAAAAAGTTATGATTTATGGAATTTTATAGAAAATATATATTATCGTAAATGAAGGATTAAAAAATCTGAAAAGGGCAATTTCAACAATTTTAGAGGAAAAAAAATATTGTAAAAAATTTTTTTTTTCTTTTTTTTAGTTTCCATAAAAAAAATGAAAATAAGCTGAAAAAACATTGAAAAAAGTCACTTTATAGGCAGAATTTTTCTTTTTTTAAATTGCATATACTATTCTTGAAAATGGGGTTTTGTCTAACAGCCTGTTAATACTCCTTAATGCATTTAAAAAAACGCATTTTATGAAATTTTACCGAAAAAAACTATATTAACGTAACATTCATTGTTTTTCCTTGTTTTATTTGTTTTACATCAAAACATGGAAATAAGTAGATAATTGTTGAAAATTTTTTTTTTTTTTGGAAATGAACTTTTTTTCATAAACTGGCATATATTACATTTTTTTTTTTTTTTTTTTTTTTTACCTGAAAAAGATGCTTTTGATTTGAGATGCTTTTAAAACTCATAAAAACTATAAGAAGGGGGTAATTTATGGGATTTTGAGAAAAATTATTGTACAGCCATTAAAATTAAATGTTTTTTTCCTTCATTTTCAATCAAAACATGGATATAAAAAGAGAAACAGAAATAATCCCTTTTTTACATATAGATATTTTTTTGTTTAAAATGGCACATTGCTTTTTTTTTTTTTTTTTTTTTACATGAAAAAGGTCTTTTTCCAAAATGTTAAAATAGGGTAGTTAATATAAATTTAGAGAAAAAGAATATATATATATATATATATATAT